>QJPP01007443.1:0-272395 GCA_003996215.1 Jaltomata sinuosa
CAAGACCAAACTAATAACCAATATAATAACCTGGTCTGCACTAAGACCAAACTATTAACCAATATAATAACCCAGCCTACATCAAGACTAAACTAATAACCAACATAATAACCTAGTCTACATCAAGACCAAACTAATAACCAATATAATAACCCGGCCTACACCAAGACCAAACTAATAACCAACATAATAATCCGGTCTACACCAAGATCAAACTAATAAACAATATAATAACCTGGCCTATACAAAGATCAAACTAATAACCAATATAATAACCCAGCCTCTCAAGGACCAAAAATGCAATAACACAATTCATAAACACAACTCGGTTCACTCAGAGAACCATTGATAAAGATGCAACAGTATAATAATATAAATCCATACTAGGCGTAGTACCCGAGCCAACCGTTAGTGTTATCCCATACCAGGCGTGGTACCTGAGCCAACTATTAGTATTCTCGTATTAGGCGTGGTACCTGAGCCAACCATTAGTATTCTCATACCAGGCGTGGTACCCGAGCTAACCAAATGTCAACCAATCCATAGTCACAAACCATGAACAATCAACTTGTAAACCAACAAGCAAAATACACAGTTCAATTCACAGAACTGTTAAACAGGACCTTTAGACATTACTAAATTATTCCCTAAGTAATGCATTCATCAGACAATTACTTAGACTAAAGTACACAAACATACAGTGCATACATGAAGCAATAACCATCACCTACCCAATTCCGGGTACACTATGAACCGTTCAATCCCATCTGGAGACAAACCCTGAATCATCCCTTTAAACATGCCATTAGATACCCTTATTCCTGACCCTCTTCCTAGGACCGAGATACAACATGGGAAAACCTCTTCTAGCCTTAGAAACACATCCATTACGATATTCTAATTATACCAATTCATTTTTTGGAACTTCCGTTCCTTGCATATTAGTTAATTACTAACCCTTTCCGGTTCTCTGAACCTTTCCGACATCCTAGTCTCTAAATTTCATTAGCAAAACCATACCAAATAAGTATACACCCAGAATATCACAAAGCACTATCACAAATCTACTATTTCCAGTTCAACCAAATAACCCAACAATCTTCCTCCACACTCCGTGCCCAAAGGCCTAGACATGGATTCTTCCCTTCATTCTACACAATAAATAGGAAATTAAAACAGGTCAAGAGTCTACTCAATGAAAAACCTAGCCTATCTGGATGCCAATTAGTTACACGATTCAATTTATATCTCCGTGAAGGCGTTCCTTGATGGATGACAGGCCCGAAATCCATGGTTTTGTGTTCTTTCAGCCGAAATCCCTCCTCCCCATGGCTCCCAAGCTTTGGAGCAACCTAGGAGAGTTTTTGGAGCAACCCCCATCTGTTTTTGACTAATGAAGGGAGAACGGGATTATGAAACCCATTTCTTGGCTTTTTGGTTCCGTCATTCCACTATAGCGGACTGCCAACCGCTACGGCAGTACCTCTATAGCGACCTAAATCCAGCATTTTGACTCAATTTTTTAGCATAGACAATCTTCAGTAAAATAGTCATAACTTTTTACTCAAGAAGTGGATTGACAAACGGTCAGTGGCATTGGAAATAAGACTCAGAGATATTTAATTTGGTGGGTATTGAGACCCCTAAATCCTTATATTCTAGGATGAATGCACGTTTGAAGTTGACCCTAGTTTAAATTTAGCCTGAAACTAATTCGGTAAGGAAACTTTCAGCTTAACTTTGTGCTAGGAGTATTGTATGACCTTAGTACATACCAAATGTACTCTCATACTAAATAATTAATCCTAACTCTTATAACAAATGAGAGGCACCTGCCTTGATCCCAGATATTTTTAGTAACGATGGAACAGGTCGTTACAATCATAATCATAGCATGACCCCCTATTTATTGTAATGACGGGGTCCATCATTATCCATCGTTACAATCATAATCATAGCCTGACCCCCCTATCTGTTGTAATGATAGGGTCCATCATTACGGATGAATCATTCGTGCCAATTCTTAGAGTTAGAAAACTTCAAGTTTGGGAGTTTGAAATTCTGGGCTAGGCTAGTCTCGGCCGATTTTGGAGTGAGGTATGGTCTAGGGAAATCCAGGTAATGATGGGGTTAAATGTCTTGATTTAAGCTAGTTTTCCTTTTAGCTAAGATATAAAAGAGTCCGGAGGACTTTTCGGAATTAAATTCGGGTAAGTAGAACTCCCGGAATCGAGGTTGACATGAAGGGGTTATTTCGGGACGTCGAAAAAATAAGTGTGTTGTAAAATGGACCAATTCTGGGGACTTTACAACTTTCTATCCTGTGTCGACCGCCGTAGCGGTTGACACTCCACCATAGCGACCTCCTTCGTAGCGGAGAAAATACTGCTACAGTGGAAGTCAACGTCGCTCAGCCTCTGCCATAGCGGACGACACTGCTATGGTGGTACCACTATAGAGGAGCGGACCGCTATAACAGAGCGCGATGGGATTTAATGCAGAAACTTCCCTAAAATAGTTCAGTTTTTCTTCAAAACATTTTGGGAGAAGAAGGGGGCGATTTTTGGTGATTTCCATCCATTTTCACCATTTTTCATCCTAAAGGTAAGGATTCTACTCTCCAAACTCTATAATATCTTTCCTACGCTATAGAACTGCTAGGGGTGGACTAGGGGGAAGGTTTAAGATAACCTAGGATTGTAGAATTTGGGGAAAAAAGAGAATTCTAGGTGCTAGAGTTCTTGGGTATTGTTTATAGTTAATGGATAATGATCACCAAGCTTTAATTCTATAAAATCTTAGGTGAATTAATGGCGAGAAAGCCCAGAAAGGGTTGGGATGATCATGGTTTGGCCCGGGGATTAGGATTTTATATAAATCGGGGTAATTTAGGCCAATTGATTAACTATAGTGTTTATGTATTTGTTTTTAGACCAAGAACAAGCAAGGGATCCTGAAAAAGGGAAAGTTCCGGCACTGTAGAGCTTGATTATTTGAGGTAGGTGATGGTTATTGATTCCTATATACATTGTATGTTTGTGTACCTTTGTCTAAGTATTTGTATGGTTTGCATTGCTTAGGGAATGATTTAGGAATGTCCAAAAGTTCTATTTTCAGTCTTGTGAAATGAACTAGGTATTATTGATTGTTGGTTTACAAGTGTTGACTGTTCATTGTTGTGGCTGTGGATTTATGTGATATTCGGTTGGCTCGGGTACCATGCCTGGTATGGGAGTACTAACGGTTGGCTCGAGTACCACGCCTGGTACGGGAATACTAACGGTTGGCTTGGGTACCCTGCCTGGTATGGGAATACTAACGATTGGCTTGGGTACCATGCCTGATACGGGATACTAACTGGTTGGCTTGGGTACCACGCCTGGTACGAGTTTACTTTATTGTATTGTTGCATTTTTACTAACGGTTCCCTGAGTGGACCGGGTTGTGTTTAAGATTTGTGGTTGTGCATTTTGGTCCTTGAGAGGCCGAGTTGTTATATTGATTTGTGAGTTTGGTCTTAGTGTAGACTGAGTTATATGTTTGAAACTTAGGTGTAGTCTAGAGAGGATCCAGGGTGGGTCCGGGATATGTAATATGGTATAATTATTGTTTATTGTGGATTGTTGATCATAGTTGTGAAAGTGGATTCCATGTGGGGGAAAGCTAGGGAGAGACTTGTAGTCTAGAATTGCCTGGTGGCTTGTTTACATGTTTCCTGTCTTATTACTTGACTTTTGTACTATTCATACACTGTTTATTTAGAACTGGCTAATGATCCTACCAGTACATCGTGGTTGTGTACTGATACTGTACTTTCTTGTCTTTTTGTGAGTATAGGAAATCTTCCGGGGGTTAACGCACAACCTCACCTGTAGGCCTAACACTTCAAGATATCAAGGGTGAGCTGTTTGATCGATCTGCCTTTTTTTCTTTCTTATTGGTTGTAGCCCACTTGTTTCGCACTTAGACTATTGCTTATTTTGGGGTTGCATCCCCGTACTCTAGACTTGGTAGCGTTTTGGTACAATGACTTTCAGGTCCTAGGGGATTTTTTCGTAGGTTATTTATTATAGTTGGTTCTGATTTTAGTTAATTATCACTAGGTTATTTTCTTGCACACTGGTTTTAAGTTGTTAGGCTATGCTAAGGGTGGAGTTCTATTGGTTCGCTCATTCGAGGGTTGGGTGGGTGCCACTCACGGCGGTCTGGGTTATGACAAAGATGGTATCATAGACCTAGGTTCATTGATATCATCGTACCAAAACAGGTCTAGTAGAGTCTTGTGGAATGGTACAGAGACGTCTGTACTTCTCCGCGGGAGGCTGTAGGACTTTAGAAAAAATATCTATTCTTTCTTCCTTCATGCTGTAACTTGATTCCAATTGGTATATGGTGATACAAATTGGTATCTGACTCTTTTACTCTTCTGTCCGCAGATGGTTAACACCAGGAACAATGGAGCTAGAGTGGAATTCCCAGTAGCGGACCCAACTGTCAGAGGCAGGGGCAGGGGTAGGGGCAGAAGTCGAGGTATAGCCATACCCGCTATGGATTGAGCTCAAGTTGTTACAGGAGAGCGAGAAACAACCCCTCCCCCATTTCAGGAACATATTGTCGAAGATATGGAAGTTGTTGTGGAGGATGATGGGGCGCAAACAGAGGCATCACCGGCTGGAGGTGTGGGCCTTCCCTTTATGACACCCGAAGTATTTCAGTAGGCTTAGAACTTCTTGAGTGGTTTGGTTGGTGTCGGAGCCACCCCCACGGGTGTTGCAAATCAAGCTCTAGGCACTCAGCCAGCAGTCACTACGGCTCCTAGGATGGATGTAGCTTCAGGCACCGGTGATTTCTTCAGGCCAATGCTAGGCCCAGTAATGACAGGAATTGAATATGAGATGCTGACAAAGTTTTTCAAGCTGAAACCTCCCACGTTTTAAGGTACTGATAGGGAAGATGCTTATGAGTTTATATTGGATTGCTATGAGAGGTTGCACAAGCTAGGCATTGTGCAACAACATGGGGTTGAGTTTATCACATTTCAGCTGCAGGGTGATACCAAGCAGTGGTAGAGATCTCATGTGGAATGTCGATCATCTGTTTTGCCCCCACTGACTTGGGAGCAGTTTCACGCTCTCTTCTTAGAGAAGTATGTACCTCGTACTCTGAGAGATAGGAAAAAGGATGAGTTCTTGAATTTGGAATAGGGTAGCATGTCAGTCTCTGCTTATGAGGCAAAATTCCATGCTTTGTCTCGTTTCGCTACACAGTTGTTGGGTTTCGAGGAGGAGGAGCGGGTTCGATTGTTTGTGAAGGGTTTGAATACTGAGTTTCAGGTATTATCCGTGCACATGACTTCATCAGGGAAAGGTTTCAATAAAGTGGCAGATTATGTAAAGAAACTTGAGAGAGTCAAGCAAGCGGGGCAGGCTAAAGTGTTAGCTAAGAAGCCCCGGAATGAGGGAAAGTACAATGGTTCGTACTCCAGGGGCCAGAACCAGCATATTATGCAAGGAGGAGTCCTTTGGACTCAAACATATGATTCATATACATAAAGATGATGATAAGGATTGGTACATGATGAAATCGAGTTTAGCAGGGATTCAAACTTTAACTAGTACACTTCTAATCTATTTAAAGTACAAGGAAATATTCAAAGAGGGATAACTATATTTGTGTTCAAAGCAGACTCAAAATATCACGAAATCCAATCATAAACAAACCAACTTCGCTAGCTATGTCAAACATAGAAGAGATCGACTAACTTATTTATTAAAATATGTAACATAAAGAGGCAACATACATATTATACACCTAAAATACTTCATAAAAGTCCAGACTTTCCTATGTCTAAACCAAAAGAGGGGTCAAAACATATTTGAATAGGACATAGGCATTAATTAGATGAGTGTATTATTGCTTACAATTAAACGTATTTCAATCATAAGAGATCAACATCACTAAATTTTATAAATAAAGAGATGAACTTGATGCATTTCTTTAAAAATAGATAAAGAACATGTGAATGAATTATGCCAATACTTGTAGACACATAATTTTTGACTCTCCCCGAATTTTATGACATGTTTTAATATTTGTTTTAAAGTCTAATTTTTAATTTTAACTTTTATTTTGTTCTAATGGGATTTATTTTCAGAAAATTGAATAAGAAAAAGAAATAGTTTTACTACATAATCCATATTGTAGTTACATATGTATACATATATAACACTAATTTTATATTTGTCTTTTGGATTAAGTTGTTGGTTTTGTGTTCTTCATTATTGCAGCCAATGGGGAGCCCAATATACTTTGTTTCTTGGTTCGAGGTCATTGTTTTGGGTTCTTGTTCGTCGACTCCGATTCAGATCTTATAAGAGTTTAGCATTTGCTAACTCTTGAAAATCAGTAGATTACCATCAGCTTTGTTTTCTTCTTAACATGAAAGAGATAACCATTGAACCTCTTCTTATAGCTTAACAATGATATTAAATGCTAATATGATTCTGTTCTAATTTTTCTTTAGGATTTCCATTCAAAATTTCTGCATATAGTTAGAATCTTAGCAACATTTACGTTAACATGCTTACATTCCAGACATAGTTATGTGTTACGATCCAGACCGCCGTGAGTGGCACTCACCTAACCCCCGGGTGAGTGAACCATCACTTCCCCGAACTTAGTCGTTCTAACAGCTCAAAACCAAGTGCAGAAAGTAAACTAGCATTCAATAAATAAGGAAAAATACTTCATTAACATTAACCTGTGGAAATTACCCCTTAGAATCTGAAAGTCGCAGTACTAAACAATCTATCAATGTCTAGAGTACGGAGATGCAACCCCAAAACATAAAGGAAATAGTTTAAGCCCGAAATAAATAGGCTACAACTCTAATGATAGGTCCAAGGAAGCTTGATCGAACAACTCACCCTTGAAGTCTGGAAACACTGGTACTACAGATGAGGTCGTGTCTCAGCTACTGGAAGATTGCCTGTACTCACAAGAAGGAAAAGCAAGTGCAGTATCCGTACACCACCATTGTGTACTGGTAGGATCATCAGCCAGTTCCAAATAAATAGTGTAAAGTTCAGTATAGCAATCAAGTACAAGTATGGAAAACATGCAACAAGTAAACAGGCTCCCTTAGACTACACGTCTCTACCTAACTTGTTCCCGCATGAAATCCACCCTTAATAACCATAAGCAACAGTCATATACAAATAACCATCCTTTTTGCCTAGACCGGAACCACCCTAGGATCCCCTCTAAACAACACCTAAGTGTTAACAAATAACTCGGCCTAAACCAAGACCAATTCAACAAATATAACAGGATTCCCGGTCACTCAAGGACCACCAACTAATATCACAATTCAACAAAGCAGCCCGGTCCACCCACGGAACCAATAACAGTCAATGCAATAAAATCAATAACGATGCAATGATACAGTAAAATAAACCCGTACAAGGCGTGGTACCCGAGCCAACCGTTAGTAATTCATACCAGGCATGGTACCCGAGCCAACCATTTGCTATACCTGTATTAGGCGTGGTACCCGTGCCAACCGTTAGTATACCTATACCAGGCATTGTACCCGTGCCAACCGTTAGTATACCTATACCAGGCATTGTACCCGTGCCAACCGAATATCAACAATCCACAGTCAATTAATGAACACACAACTTGTAAACCAACAAGTAACAAACCGTTCAACACACAGACTGTAAGACAGGACCCTTAGACATTCTACACAATTTCATCTAAGCAATGCAATTCATACAAACACTTAGATAGGAGTACAAAACATACAACACTCACAGGAATCGTAAGCCATCACCTACCTCGAAATGATCCAAGCTCTACTCAACCCGAGCTTTCCCATGTTCCGGATTCCTTTCTTGTTCTTGGTCTAAAATAACATACAAATACTCAAATTAACAACCATGGCTTGCACATTACCCGGATTACACCCAATCCCAAACCCTCAGGCCACCCATGATCATCCTACACTTTTTCTCGGGCTTCCCGCCATTAATTTCCCTAGTTCTATCATTTTTACGGATAAAAATAGAGAATTTAACAACCTATGATCATAATATCTTACTTTTAATAATACCCAGGAACATTCGTGTTTTGAATCCCCTTCTTTCCCCAAATTCTACCATTCCTAGGTTATTCCAAGCTTCCCTCAAGTTCCCTCCTAGCAATTATACCGCATAGGAAAAGTATTACGAAGATGGGAGAGTAGAAACCTTACCTTAGGGAAGAAAAAAATGGAAAATGGAGGAAAATCGCCTGGAATTGCCTTGCCCTTCTCCCAAAATGAATTTGTGAAAACTGAATGTTTTGGGGAATGTTTCAGCATTAAATCCCATCAATCCCACTATAGCGGTCCGCTCAGCTATAGCGGTACCGCCGTAGTGGAGTCGCCCGCTATGGCGGAGGCTGACCGACGTTGACTACCGCTGTAGCGGTAATTTCTCTGCTACAGTGGGAAGTCATTTTGTTGGAGTGTCAATCGCTATAGCGGTTGACACCGGACAAAAAGTCATAAAATCTCCAAAACTAGTCCATTTTATAACACACTTATTTTTTCGACATCCCGAAATAACCCCTTCACGTCAACCTCGATTCTGGAAGTTGTACTTACCCAAATTCAATTTCAAAAAGTCCCACGGACTCCTTTATGTGTTAGCTACAAGGAAAACTAGCTCAACATAAGATATCCTACCCTATCCTTACTCGGATGGCCATAGACCATACCTTACTCCTAAACCGGCCGAGACTAGCCTAGCCCCAAATTTCAAACCCCCAAATCTGGAGTTTTCAAACTTTAAAACTTGGCACAATTGGACTACCCATAATGACGGACCCGATCATTACAACATATACTAATTTAGCCATCGTTCGTCCCCGAACGATCAACCCAAATTTACGAAAAATAAAGGAAAGAGAGTGTAGTACCTGAATTCTTAAACAAATGAGGGTACTTGTCCTGCATGTCCTTTTTGTTTTCCCAAGTGGCTTCCTCAACCGGATGATGCTTCCACTGAACCTTTACCATATCAATCACCTTTGTCCTCAACGTCCGGACATCCCGAGCGAGAATTAAGACTGGTTCTTCTTCATAACGAAGATCCTTATCGAAAAGCACCTCATCCCACTTGATGATGTAGTCCCGATCCCCATGGTATCACTTAAGCATGGATACATGGAATACCGGATGGACGCCCAACAAACTGGGCGCCAGTGCTAACTTGTATGCCACTGGCCCCATAATTACAAGAACCTCAAATAGACCGATGAACCGAGGGATAAGCTTGACCTTCTTACCAAACCGCATAACTCCCTTCATTGGTGACACTTTCAATAATGCCTGTTCACTAACCTGAAATTCCATGTCCCGGATCTTGCGATCTGCATACTCCTTCTGCCTGCTTTGGGCAGCTAGCAACTTGGTCTGAATGCCCCTTACCTTTTCCTGTGCTTCCTTTACTAGTCCACGCCCAGAGGCTTTACATCACATTCCTCAAACCACCCAACCGGTGATCTGCAGTTCCTCCCATACAATACCTCGAATGGTGCCATGTCAATACTGGAGTAGTAACTATTGTTGTACGAGAATTCACACAATGGTAGGAACTGGTGTCAATAGCCCCCAAAGTCCATCACACATGCTCTCAGCATGTCCTCCAATACCTGAATCATCCTCTCCGACTGACCATCAGTCTAAGGATGGAAGGTTGTGCTAAAAGTGAGTTGTGTACCCAACTCTTCATGTAGCTTGCCCCAGAACTTGGAAGTAAAATGCGTACCCTTGTCTGAAATGATGGACAATGGCACCCCATGCAATCTCACAATCTCCTTCACGTAGATCTTAGCCAATTGCTGCGAATTGTAATCTACCCTGACCGGAATGAAATGAGAGGACTTGGTCAGCCTGTCAACAATGACCCAAATTGAGTCATACTTCCCCAGTGTCATGGGAAGACCCACCACGAAATCCATGGCTATTTTTTCCCACTTCCACTCTGGAATTAGCATTCTCTGAAGTAGTTCAGCAGGTCTCTAATGTTCATACTTTACCTGCTGGCAGTTCTGACATTTGGACACAAAATCAACTATGTCCCCTTTCTTCCCGGGCCACCAGTAATGCTGCCTCAAGTTCCTGTACATTTTAGTCACACCCGGATGAATTGAGTACCGCGAACCATGAGCTTCTGCCAAGATTTTTTGAATTATATCCTCAACCCGAGGAACACAAATCCTTCCTCTAAAATTTAACACTCCACCAGAGTCTAGCGTGACCTCTCTGGACTCCTCGGATATTACCTTACCTCGTAGCTTACTCAGTTTTGGATCCTGAAACTGTTTGGCCTTTATTTCCTCTATGAAGGTGGCTTTGACCACGATGCTGACCAATAATCCACCTTGATCTGAAACACCCAAGTGCATGAACTTGGCCTCCAAAGTCCAAATTTCCTTAGCTAGTGGTTGTTTGGACACCCCCAAACAAGCCAAACTACCCATGCTAACTGTTTTTCGGCTTAATACGTCTGCCACCACATTAGCCTTACCTGGATGGTACTGAAGGGTCACATCATAGTCCTTCAATAACTCCATCCACCTTCTCTGCCTCAAATTCAAATCCTTCTGAGTGAACACATGCTGCAAACTGCGATGATCAGTGAACACTTCACACTTGACACCATAAAGATAGTGTCTCCAAATCTTGAGAGCAAAGACCACTGCTGCCAACTCTATGTCATAAGTTGGGTAATTCATCTCATGCACCTTCAACTGCCTTGATGCATAGGCTATCACATTCCTATCCTGCATCAATACAGCACCCAAACCCGAATGTGAAGCATCACAGTATACAATAAAGTCTTTACCTTCGACTGGCAAGGACAATATAGAAGCCATGGTCAAAAGTGTCTTGAGGTTTTGAAATCTCTCCTCGCACTTATCGGACCACACGAATGGTACATCTTTCTGTGTCAGCCTGTTTAGGTGAGTAGCAATAGACGCAAAATCCTTAACAAACCTCTGGTAGTACCCTACGAGTCCAACAAAACTCCTCACCTCAGTCACAGAGCTAGGCCAGACCCAACTCTTGACTGCTTCAATTTTCTGGGGATCTACCATCACCCCCTGTTCTGAAACTACATGCCCCAAAAATGCAACTGAAGTCAACCAAAACTTGAGCTTAGTGAATTTTGCATAAAGCTTTTGGCGTCTCAATATATCCAGCACAATACGAAGATGATTAGCATGCTCCTCCCTACTCTTAGAGTAGATCAAAATATCATCGATGAACACGATAATGAAGGAGTCCAAGTATGACTTAAACACCCCATTCATCAAACTCATGAATACTGCCGGCGCATTGGTCAAACCAAACGACATTACTAGAAACTCGTAATGCCCATACCGAGTTTGAAAAGTAGTTTTCGTAATGTCCTCAGGCCTAATCTTTAACTGATGATACCCCGACCTCAAGTCGACTTTCAAAAATACTGATGCACCCTGAAGCTGGTCAAACAAATCATTTATACGGGGTAGGGGGCACTTATTCTGGATGGTCACCTTGTTCAACTGCCTATAGTCTATGCACATCCGCATACTACCATCCTTCTTCTTTACAAATAAAACCGGAGCACCCCAAGGCGAAGCACTGGGACGTATAAATCCCTTATCTAGGAGTTTCTTCATCTGACTCTTAAGTTCCCTTAAATCTGCCGGAGCCATACGATACGGAGGAATGGAAATGGGAAGAGTGCCCGGCTCCAAATCAATACAGAAATCTATATCCCTGTCCGAAGGCATACCAGGCAGGTCCGCTGGAAAAACCTCTAAAAATTTAGAAACCACCGAAACTGACTCAATAGACGGGGACTCCACTCTATTATCTCGGAGATGAGCCAAGAAGGCTAGACACCCCCTCCCCACTAGCTTCCTAGCCCGAACAAATGATAGTATCTTAACTGGCTTAGGCCTGTACACACCTTCCCACTCTAGTCTATCCTTACTCAAAATCTCTAGAGCCACAGTCTTGGTGTTACAGTTCAACATAACATGATAAGGAGATATCCAGGTCATACCCAAGATAATATCAAAATCAGCCATATCCAGAATTACCAAGTCTACCCAAGTATGCAACTCCACAAACACCATAGAACAATCACGATAAACATGAGTCACAATCACAGACTCTCCAACTGGGGTAGAAACATGGATAAGGAATTCAAGGATATCACAAATTAGGTCCAGACCCAATGCAAAACTCACAGACACATAAGAATATGTAGAACCTGGGTCGAATAAAACTGAAGCCATTTTATCGCAGACAAGAATGGTACTTATGATCACCGCATCTGAGGCTTCCACCTCGATGCTCCCTGGAAAAGCATAACAATGAGCCCGATCATCAATCCAGGCAACTTCCTGAGCCGGCTGCGCTGCACCTCTGCCTGTGCCGCCATTCCCCCTGTCTCCCCGGCCGCTCTAAAAATTACCTCGCCCACCCTGTGGACGACCCCTAGCATTACCGCCTCTGCCTGCCGGGACCACTGCTTAAAACTACTGCTGATCCTGATTACCTGTCTGCCTATGTATACACTCCCTCTTAAAGTGGCCCAGATCGCCACAATGGAAGCAACCACGGTCAAGTGTAGGTCTGCTAGCTAATGTATATGATGCTCCCTGGCCTCTAGGAGCTGAAGACTGAGCTCCCTAACGACCACCTGTAGTAGCTAGCAAAGCTGACTGAATAGGACGGGCCGAGTAAGCCTGCTGATTTTGGCCCCTGGAGTATGAACCACCATAGTTTCCCTCATTCCGGGGCTTCTTGGCTAAAGCCTTAGCCTTCCCCGCTTGCCTAACTCCCTCTAACTTCTTCACATAATCCACCATATCATTAAAGCCCTTTCCTGAAGAAGTCATATGCTCTGACAGTACCTGCAGTTCAGTATTCAGACCCTTGACAAACAACCGGACCCGTTCCTCCTCGAAACCCAACATCTGTGCAGCAAAATGAGACAAAGCATGAAACTTAGCCTCATAAGCCGAGACTGACATGCTTCCCTACTCTAAGTTCAAGAACTCATCTTTCTTCTGATCCCTCAAAGTACGGGGGACATACTTTTCTAGAAACAAATCATGAAACTGCTCCCATGTCAGTGGAGGTAGAACAGAAGACTGACACTGAATGTTTTGGGGAATGTTTCAGCATTAAATCCCATTGAGCCCGCTATAGCGGTCTTCTATGCAATAGCGGTACCGCCATAGCGGAGTCGCCCGCTATGGTGGAGGCTGACCGACGTTGACTACCGCTGTAGCGGTAATTTCTCTGCTACAGTGGGAAGTTGCTGTGGCGGAGTGTCAACTTCTATAGCGGTTGACACGGGACAAAAAATCATAAAATCTCCAAAACTAGTCCATTTTACAACACACTTATTTTCCCGACGTCCCAAAACAACCCCTTCACGTCAACCTCGATTCCAGAAGTTCTACTTACCCAAATTCAATTCCGAAAAGTCCCACGGACTCATTTATATGTTAGCTACAAGGAAAACTAGCTCAACACAAGACATACGATCCCATCCTTACCCAGATGGCCCTAGACCATACCTCGCTCCTAAATCGGCAGAGACTAGCCTAGCCCAAAATTTCAAACGCCCAAATCTGGAATTTTCTAACTCTAAAATTTGGCACGATTGGACTACCCGTAACGACGGACCCGGTCATTACATTATGTGTTTTAGGTCGAGATCATTCCTTAATATGTTTACCTTAACATCTTGTAGGATTTGCTCTTCTTTTTTTAGCCATCAAATAGGAGATCGTAGTATATGCTCGTATACACCTTTAAAAATATAAAAAATTGAGATAATTATACAAAATGGCCACTCAGTCATAAAATTTTCACAAAATATAGCCCAACTTTGATTTATTAGGAATAATTACATAGAATGACCACTCAATCATAATTTTTTCCCAAAATCATCATTCTTCTTCGATCTCCTTCTTCTAGCCATTAATGACTTCTTCTTCCCTTCCTTCTTCCTTCTTCTTTCTTTGGTCTTCCTTTTATTATTCTTTTTCTTATTCTTTCATGTTCAACAGTTAAACTTTTTTGAAAAACTCAATTTTTAAAATTTGACGTGCCACAAACATGAATTGTTTCGAGCGAATTATATACGAAAAGATTTAAAACATCGAGAAGAGCTCATATCTAAAATTTAAAATTTATTAGAAGAGATTTTGAGTTGGTCGAGATTGAAAGAATTTATTTGGAGAGGTTGTACTGATGGTTGAAAGCTTTACTATTTATTATGCTTCCATTTAAAGACTTAATGACCGGAAATAAAAAGATCAATACACGTGTATACACTATTTATATAATATTGATACACGTTTATACACCATTTATATAATATTGATACACGTTTGTGCACTATCTATACAATATCGATACACGTTCATACATTATTTATATAATTTTGATACATTACATAAATTTTATAGAATATCAATACACGTTTATACACTTTTTATACAATTTTAATATATTACATAACTTTTATACACTATCAATACATTACATATACATGCGGCTATTTTTTTGTAATTCTTTTTTTGTAGCTAGTTTATTTTTGGGCTATTTTTTTTATAAATAAACTTGGCTATATTTATTGTAAACTAATTACTTTATTGTACATATTTGAAATTATCCCTAAAAAAATAGAGGTAAACTCCATAATGCATGTCTGTCAACAATACTTTTTCTATTCATAATATAGGTAAAATATTATTTTTTTAATTGATCAGTATCCAAAAAAAAAATGCTAAATATAAGGGGTTTCTTGTAATAGTAATAATCAAATTGAATATATATGTACAAACACATTGATAACTTTTCTCAAAAGCTCCAAAACACACACACACACATATATATATAGGGTATATATGATTTTATACCATAAATGAAAAGATATTGTTATGAATAAAATGCTAAATATAATTAAAATTCCTATTTTGATGAGATTTCATGCTTAATTATGATTTTTTTTCATTTTAATATATTTTATAGAGACGTTTTAGTAATATAAAAACTTGTACACAATGTGACTAAAAAATTAAAAATTAGAATAAAAATACTGTATTTATGTAATTTTTTGAAATCAGTTATAACTTTTTTAAATACTTTAAAAAAAGCTATACTTATATAATTTTCCCAAAAAAATAAACGCATAGTGAAGAAAAAGGTAGAAGAGGTCTCTTGAGTGGGAAAATGGGTCTCACTATGAGTTCCACATTAGCAAAAGAATAAATTAGTCAACACACTCATAAATTTAGATGAAGATAATTCATTCATTGTACAGTTAAATTCATCTATACATATTTGGATATGATTATGATAAGTTGATATGATTGGTTAATTAAAACAGAGAAAAAGAAGGTTATGTTTTGCTAAGTACATATGATTGTAGCTGCTGATATCCTTCTAATTGGGGACTTTATTAAAAGAAAGGTATAGGACATTAAAAAAAACAATAAGCTTTTTATATGGCTAATGCCTTGTTATAAGTTACAAGAAATAGGAATTGGATTCCAATTATATTTTTTAAAAGGAAGAATCAAAGTACTCCAACTTTTATTATTCCTTCGTATTTCGTTTCATGAAATTTAATTCATCAATTTATGCTTTCAGTAGTTTCTATAATTCGATTTTGAGGAGGCTTATGTCCACACTGACAAAAAAGGCCGTCACAGTAATAGTCGGGGACATTTCCACATTTAGCTTTACACACTGTGGGATCTTTGTCGCAACAACACTTGGGAATGTCTAATGCTTCAGCCTTTGGTGAAATACCTGTCAAATAAAATTTTATAATTTATTATTATTATTATTAATATATTTATATATATATATATATAAAAGAGAGAGAGAGAGAGAGAGAGAGAGAAAGCGCACACACATGATTTTACCTTATATAAATATAATTGATAGAAAAATATATTTCACATTCAAGCACAAGGAGCTTTACAAAATAAACTTAGAAAAATTTATAGAGAAGTGTGTGATGTTCTAGTACTGAAAAATCAAATCATGTAAAAAAGGCTTACAGAGTCCTATAATCATAAAGATGAGGAAAAAAGCCAATACTTTGAAAGTCATATCTTAATATTTGGTGTAATGATCAATAAGACAATTGAAAGTAACTTGTGCAGGTGTTTGATGATGATGTATTATTTCCTTTGTGTCCTATTTATAGCATATTCAGTCAACAATTTAAGAAAAATATATCTTGTGAATCATGTAACGTATTTCTCTCCCCTTTTCGGTCAATCAAATTTAAGTTGACATGATCACATATTTGATTGGTCAATGCATATCACTTCCCCACGTGACGCGCTTGAAAAAAATAGTATTTTGTGAATCTTGAAATTGATTTTTCTCACCTTTCTGGTCAATCAAATTTAAGTTGACATGATTACAATATTCGATTGGTCAAAGCATATCACTTGCATATTGTATGGGGTAAAATCTTCTATTTGTGAGCATAGAATGTAGAGACCTTCTTCACCAATCTCTCTCACCCTCCCAAAATATAGATCATGAAATACACAAAAAATTGAAAAAATGTGACACAACAATTCAAGTCTTTTGTCACTTGGGAAACTAACATAAGATTGAACTTGAATGTTGGTACACATAAAACTTTTCTAAGTATATCAACTTCTCCTATTAGGAAATTCCCAACATGTGACACCTTTGTTGATTCCCAGTAGGAAATTGTACCTGTTATGACCCAACTATCAGGCCGTGCGGGCACCTACCCTAAATCACCTAGATAGGAGAGCCCTTACCATCCAATTTAAAATAGATATGCGGAAGAAATAAAGAAAACATAACTTACCTTTAATGTTAAAAACAATTACAAAAACTCTGAGTACAATGAAATCTTTTACCATACTTAAATGAGAACTCTGCCTATGAACTAGTCTAAACAAGTACAAGAGCTTTTAAGAGAAGTACAATAGCAAACAAGACACAACTCCCACCATAGGAAGAGAGAAGTAGAAGCTGTTGGAGATAACCGTCATCTTTACTAGGAACATCACTGATCCTGCAACCAGACTATACCAAAAGGTATAGCAAGAGTAGTATCAGTACAAACAACACGTTCTGGTAGGTATCATCGATCGACCCGAATCTAACGCATAATATTATGTAAATAATCAGAAGAAAACATGCAACTTGAAGTTATACAATACCGATCCTTCATCAGCAACCTTTACTACCCAGGTATAGCATTCCTGAACTTATACACTCTGTCCCCAAGCATCCCTACCTTCTTCCGCTGCCAACTCCACCATTAGGAGTCAGTTCCCCTTCTATATTTGTCACGACCCAACTACCGGGCCGTGCGGGGACCTACTCTAATCCACCTAGATAGGAGAACCCTTACCACCCGAACCAACAAGCAAAGCAGAAAAGAACATAAATCAGGAAATAAAACCCTTTTTAATACATAGAACTTCCTTTACCAAATTTTCAAAAAAATAAATGACTTAAAGAACTTGCGGAAAAACATTTACAATATAACACAACCTCCCCAGAACCTAGTCTAAGCCGGTACAAGAGCTTCTACAAGATGATCTTATAACATAAGATGGACACAACTCCCACCATAGAAGGAAGTAGGAGCTGCTGGAAGATCACCGCAATCCTGAACCTGTGAGACATCACCAACCCTGCAACCAAACTATACCCAAAAAGGTATAGCAAGAGTAGAATCAGTACAAACACATGTACTGGTAGGCATCATCGGCTGACCTGAATTCACTCCTACCATCATATAAAAATCAAGATAAAATGCACAAGGTAAATGCTTCAGCCCTTTTCAACATCACTTTTATCAATCCCCCCTTTAGGAACCAACCTTTCTAACCTTTTGCTGCCAACTCCACCACCCTAGCCTTGACCCTGACATATAGGACTTCCCAAGTCTCACTCATAACTAGACTTCTCAAGTTGCCTTGTCACCTAGACTTTCCAAGTCTCACTTTAACCTTTACCCCAGTCAACTACTTTGACTAAATATCCAGACTTAATCCGGCCAACTGCCCCACCAAACCACTTATGCCCATAGTATTACCTACCATCGTCCGGACCTTTCCAGGACCTCTAGGACAACTTTTCAACCTGTTTATATTAACCAGTAACTACACCCCAGACTCTCAGTTTTCCTCCCAATATACCAATCATATAGAATCCTAATAACGACCATTGACATCTTCAATGACAACAACAAAGTTACATCTAAATCCCTTTTATTACACCACATAACCCGGACCCTCCAAGGATCCTCCATCCACACCTAAGTATTCAACAGACTACCCCTGTCTACACCAAGACCCACCCTTAACTTATTAACCATAATAATTCCTCACCGCCATTAGTACACTTAATGACAATAATTTGTGAACTTATAACCTCTTTAACATAGTCCGGACCCACCCAGATCCCCCTAACACATCTAGGTGTTAACATGGCAAACCCGGTCTACACCAAGACCAACTAATAATCAACATAATAACCCGGTCTACACCAAGACTAACTAATAACAAACATAATAATCCAGTCTACACCAAGACCAAACTAATAACCAACATAGTAACCGGGTCTACACCAAGACCAAACTAATAACCAACATAATAACCCGGTCTACACCAAGACCAAACTAATAACCAATATAATATCCCGGCCTACACCAAGACCAAACTAATAACCAACATAATAACCCGATCTACACCAAGACCAAACTATTAACCAATATAATAACCCGGCCTACACCAAGACCAAACTAATAACCAACATAATAACCCGGTCTACACCAAGAACAAACTAATAACCAATATAATAACCCGGCCTACACCAAGACTAAACTAATAACCAACATAATAATCCGGTCTACACCAAGACCAAACTAATAACCAATATAATAACCCGGCCTACACCAAGATTAAACTAATAACCAATATAATAATTGTCACGACCCAGGCCACCGTGAGTGGCACTCACCCAACCCCTGGGTGAGTGAACCATCACTTCCTCGAACTTAACAATTCTAACAGCTCAAAACCAGTGCATAAAAGTAAACTAGCAATTCAATAATAAGAAAAATACTATCATTAAGTTTAACCTGCGGAAATTACCCCCTAGAATCTGAAAGTTCCAGTACCAAACAATTTTACCAAATCTAGAGTACGGGAATGCAACTCAAAAACATAAGGAAAATAGTTTAAGCCCGAAACAAATGGGCTACAACTCTAATGATAGGTTCAAGGCAGCTCGATCAAAACAGCTCACCCTTGAAGTCTTGAAATGCTAGTACTACAAATGAGGTCGCGTCTCAGCCGCTGGAAGATTTCCTGTACTCACAAGAAAGAAAAGCAAGTGCAGTATCCGTACACCACCACTATGTACTGGTAGGATCATCAACCAGTTCTAAATAAATAGTGTAAAATTCAGTACAACAAATCAAGTACAAGTACAGAAAACACGCAACAAGTAAACAGGCTCCCTTAGACTATATGTCTCTACCTAACTTATTCCCGCATGAAATCCACCCTTGATAACCATAAACAACAGTCACATAACAAATAACCATCCTTTCTGTCTAGCCCGAACCCACCCTGGGATCCCCTCTAAATAACACCCAAGTGTTAACAGACAACCCAGCCTAATCCAAGACCAATTCAATAGATATAACAAGATTCTCGGTCACTCAAAGACTACCAACCAATATCACAATTCAATAAAGCAGCCCGGTCCACTCACGGAACCCATAACAGCAATGCAATGCAATCATTAACAATGCAATGATACAGTAAAATAAACCCATACCAGGCGTGGTACCCGAGCTAATCATTAGTATACCCATACCAGGCATGGTACCCGAGCCAACCGAATATCAACAATCCACAGTCAAATAATGAACAAATAATTTGTAAACCAACAAGTACACACCGTTCAACTCACAGACTGTAAAACAGAACCCTTAGATATTCTACACAAATTCTTCTAAGCAATACAATTCATACAAACACTTAGATAAGAGTACAAGAACATACAACATTCACAGAAATCGTAAGTCATCACCTACCTCGAAATGATCCAAGCTCTACTCAACTCGAGCTTTCCCGTGTTCCGGATTTATTTCTCATTCTTGGTCTAAAACAATATACAAGTACTCAAATTAACAAACAAGGCCTGCACATTACCTGGATTACACCAAATCCCAGACCCTCAGGCCACCCATGATCATCCTACCCTTTTTCCTGGGCTTTCCGCTATTAATTTCCCTAGTTCTATCATTTTTACGGATAAAAGTAGAGAATTTAGCAATATATGATCATGAAACCTTACTTAAATCAATACCCAAGAACTTCCATGCCTAGAATCCCCCTTCTTCCCCGAATTCTACCATTCCTAGGTTATTCCAACCTTTCCCCAAGTTCCCTCCTAGCAATTCTACCGTATAGGAAAAATATTACAAAGATTGGGGAGTAGAAATCTTACCTTAGGGAAGAAAAACAATGGAAAACGGAGGAAAATCGCTTGGAATTGCCTTGCCCTTCTCCCAAAATGAAATTGTAAAAACTGAATGTTTTGGGCAATGTTTCTGCATTAATTCCCATCGAGCCTGCTATAGTGGTCCGCTCTGCTATAGCGGTACCACCGTAGCGGAGTCATTCGCTATAGCGGAGGCTGACCGACGTTGACTTTCGCTGTAGCAATAATTTTTTTTTTGCTACAACGGAGGTTGCTATGGAGGTTGCTATAGCGGTTGACACATGAAAAAAAGTCGTAAAATCTCCAAAACTAGTCCATTTTACAACACACTTATTTTCTCGACGTCCCAAAATAACCCCTTCACGTCAACCTCAATTCCAGGAGTTCTACTTACCCGAATTCGATTCCAAAAAGTACCTCAGACTCCTTTATGTGTTAGCTATGAGAAAAACTAGCTCAACACAAGACATCTAACCCAATACTTACCCATATTGCCCTAGACCATGCCTCGCTCCTAAACCGGCCGAGACTAGCCTAGCCCTGAATTTCAAACTCCCAAACCCGGAGTTTTCTAACTCTAAAACTTAGCACGATTAGACTACTCGTAATGATGGACCTAATCGTTACAATAAACCAGCCTCTCAAGGATTAAAAATGCAATAACACAATTTATAAACACAATCAGTTCACTCAGAGAACCATTAATAAAGATGCAACAGTATAATAAAATAAATCTATACTAGGCGTGGTACCCGAGCCAATCGTTAGTGTTATCCCGTACCAGGCATGGTACTCGAGCCAACCATTAGTATTCACATACCAGGCGTGGTACCCAAGCCAACCGTTAGTATTCCCATACCAGGCGTGGTACCCGAGCCAACCTTAAGTCAACCAATCCACAGTCAGAAACCATGAACAATCAACTTGTAAACCAACAAGCAAAATACACAGTTGAATTCACAAGACTCCTAAACAGGACCTTTATACATTACTAAATCATTCCCTAAGCAATGCAAACATCAGACAATTACTTAGACCAAAGTACACAAACATACAGTGCATACATGAAGCAATAACCATCACCTACCCAATTTCGGGTACACTATGAACCGTTAAATCCCGTTCGAAGACTAACCCCTAATCATCCCTTTAAACATGCCATTAGATACCTTTATTCCTGACCCTCTTCCTAGGACCGAGATACAACACGAGAAAACCTCCCCTAGACTTATAAACACAGCCATTACGATATTCTAATTATACCAATTCATTTTTTGGAACTTCAGTTCTCTGCACATTAGTTAATTACTAACCCTTTCTGGTTCCCCGAACCTTTCTGACATCTTAGTCCCTAAATTTCGTTAGCAAAACCATACCAAATAAGTATACACCAAGAATATCACAAAGCACTGTCATAAATCTACTATTTCTAGTTCAACCAAACAACCCAACAATCTTCCTCCAGACTCCGTGCCCGAAGGCCTAGACATGGATTCTCCCTTTCATTCTACACAATAAATAGGAAATGAAAAAAGGCCAAGAGTCTACTCAACAAAAAACCTAGCCTATATGGATGCCAAGCAGCTGCACGATATAATTTTTGACTCTGTGAAGGCGTTCCTTGATGGATGACAGGACCAAAATCCATGGTTTCGTGTTCTTTCAGTCGGGATCCCTCCTCCCCATGGTTCCCAAGCTTTGGAGCAGCCTAGGAGGGATTTTGGAGCAACCCTCATCTATTTTTGACTAAAGAAGGGAGAATGGGATTATCAAACCCGTTTCTGGGCTTTCTGGTTCCGTCATTCTGTTATAGCGGACTGCCAACCGCTACGGCAGTACCGCTATAGCGACCTAAATTCTCAATTTTTTAGCACAGACAGTCTTCAACAAAATAGTCATTACTTTTTTCTCGGCAAGCGGATTGACAAATGGTTGGTAGAGTTGGAAATAAGACTCAGAGATATTTAATTTGGTGGGTATTGGGGCCCCTAACTCCTTATATTCTAGGAGGAATCCACATTTGAAGTTGATCTTAGTTTGAACTTAGTCCGAAACTAAATCGGTAAGGAAACTTTCAACTTAACTTTGTGCTAGGAGTATTGTATGATCTTAGTACATACCAAATGTAATCTCATACTAAAGAATTAATCCTAACACTTATTACAAATGAGAGGCACCTGCTTTGATCCCAGATATTTTCAGTAACGATGGAATAGGTCATTACAATCCTAATCATAGCCTGACCCCCTATCTGTTATAATGACGGGGTATGTCGTTATTGTCACGACCCGATTTCTCGGTCATTATGGCACCTACAACCCCCCAGTAGGCGAACCAATTCCCGTATCCCATGACAGTTAGTAATGGGCTACTATCTAACAAATAAGGGAACAAGACGAAGAGAATAGATAACAGGGATATAAATATAAACATAAGCGGAAACTAAACCAAACCCCAATCCTTTTATCATAATATAGAGCCAAAACTACATACATGGAGTGCAAACGATCCCAAACAATATATACAGATGTCTCTGAATGGTAATAGAGTACATAAAGCAAAAGATAAACTAAAGCTAAGCTCCGATCGCCAAGAGCTCACCCTCAGTCTGAAGTAGTCCCCAACAGATCTCCAAGCACGAATCACAGCGATCTAACGGCGATGGCCCACGCTAGGATCTGCACCCAAAGATGTAGGGGGGTAGGGTGAGCACCAAATGTGAAGCATAAGGTACCCAGTAGGTATCATAGGCCGACTGGGCACATATAAGATAAAAGCGTAGTAACAGACAGAATAGAAGCAAGCAGTCACAAAAATCAACGAAAGGTACACAGGAACTAGCCCAGAGGGAAATCAACAGAACCACATGTGAGGCCAGTGTGCCCAAACGACACTCTCTCGGGTGAGTCTTCCCACACTTGCTGCAAATAGGGTGGGAAAATCCCTTAGCAACACTCCCCTAAGACTGTGAATAGGAACTAGATCCTCTACTAGTCTGATCGTGATAAGGCTTCTAGGCCTGGGTAGGAGCAGTAGCAAAAGAATGAACGGGTCCTGATGGCTTCTTCTGGAATGAGGAGCGATGTCCGCCACCGAACCTCTGATGACCAAAACCTTGTCACGACCCAACCTACTAGGCCGTGCAGGCACCTACTCTAACCACCTAGATAGACGAACCCTCACCCCCTGTACAACAGGTAACTTGCGAAAATTAATGTAAAATCATAAATCAGTCCAATTTTATAAATGAGAAATTCTTTTGCAGAAAGTTTCATAAAAGAGACGGCTTAAAGAATTTGCGGAAAACTTTTACAATCCTTTTAAAAACACCCTCCCTAGGACCTAGTCTAAACAGGTACAAGAGCTACTACAAGATTTATACAAGAAAGAAAAGTAAATCAGACACAACTTCCATCCGGGAGGAAGGACAGAAGTTGTTGCAGATCACCATCGGCATGTACCTATGAAACATCACCAGCCTTGCAACCAGACTATACCAAAAAGGTATAGCAAGAGTAGAGTCAGTACAACCACACATACTGGTAGGCATCATCGGTCGACCCGAATCCACTCCTACCATTATATGAGAAAATAAGGAAAACATGAAAGTAAATAATGTAACCCCATCCTTCACCACCTTCCCTTACCGGACCCGATCTCAACCGATCGTCCACTTGCACCCCTTACCTCAACCATTTCTATTCCTTTTACTGCCAACTCCCTCTCTCTCTGGTCTTCTGAATCATGCTAAGCCTAGATTTCCCAAGTCACACTACCCTTAGAATACCCAAGTCGCACAACCCTTAGACTTTCTAAGCCACACAACCTTAGCCCAACTGCTAAATCCAACTTTTACTGCCTCACCATTAGCCTAGTCAATCCCCCATGACTATGCATTCAGAAACAACCCAGACCCTGTCATTCCAGACCCCCTACATACAAATAACTGGACCCTCCCCGGATCCCTAGAAAAGTCCTCCCAGGATATCACCCGCTAATCAAACCATGTAGGACTTCCAGCCATTTCCCTAGTTTATCAACCACATGTGAAACACTTTTATAACTATGATCAAATCAGCAATTAAACCAACAACAACCCTTATCGTATAACCCGAACCCACCCTAGGATCCCCTCTAAACAACACCTAAGTGTTAAACAAACAACCCGTCCTAATCCAAGACCAACACAGAAGATATAACAGGATTCTCGGTCACTCAAGGACCACTAGAAATTACCATAATACAATCAAGCAGCCCGGTCCACTCATGGAACAAATAATAGTCAATGAAATACAATAATATTATTGCAATGATGTGGTAAAATAAACCCGCACCAGGCGTGGTACCCGAGCCAACCGTTAGTAATTTGTACCAGGCGTGGTACCCGAGCCTACCATTCGTTATACCTGTACCAGGTGTGGTACCTGTGCCAACCGTTAGTATACCCGTACCAGGCGTGGTACCCGAGCCAATTGAATGTCAACAATCCACAGTCAAATAATGAACAAACAACTTGTAAATCAACAAGTACACACCATTTAACTCACAGACTGTAAAACAGGACCCTTAGACATTCTACACAATTCCTCTAAGCAATGCAATTCATACAAACACTTAGATAAGAGTACAAGAACATACAACTTTCACAGGAATCGTAAGCCATCACCTACCCTCTATCCCGGGTACATAGATGGACCTTGGCCTTCGTCCGAAGACTAAACACACACACCACTTTATTCACACATAATGAATGATTTCTCCTTTTTAGAATAATTTAACCACCCCATTAATTTGGGACATACATAGATAATAATAATACGAGTTTTCACCCTTAGCCCTTAGCAAATAATGATTACTTAACATGCCTTTTGCATTCCCAAAACCTCACCTAGGAGTTTCCCATTTTCATACTCATTTAGTTTGTCCTTGAACCTCCCGGTTCCCCAAACCTTCTCGACATCCAGTCCCTGAGTCCTATCATTTTTAGCATACCAAGACAATGTAAACAGCCCAAAATAAATACTATCAACCCATAATTCAATCCAACCAACCCTTAGCTCACTCATAACTAATACCAAATCCACCAGACTCCGTGCCCGGAGGCCTAAAATATTAAATCTCCATTCCACTATACGATAAGCATGGAATGTAAACAGGTCTAACTACTCATGAAAACCTAGCCTACCTGGATGCCAAGCAGCTGCAACCGTGCATTTCTAGCTCCGTGAAGGCATTTCTTGCTGAATGATGGTCCTGGAATCTGCTGTTCCGCGTCCCTCCAGCCATGACCCCTCCTCCTCATGATTCCCTAGCCTTGGAGCAGCATGGGAGGGTTTTTGGAGAAACCCTCGTATGTTTTCCAATTGAGGAGGAGAGCATCTTTTATTAATTCCCGTTCTGAGCTTCTGTTTCCTGTCACTCTGCTATGGTGGTTAGCCCTCCACTATGGCGGTCCCGCTATAGCAGAATAATTACCGCTATAGCAAAGTGACATCAGTTTGAGTTATTTCTAAAAATCAGAAATTTCCCACTACGTCACCCTACTTAAACAAACGTACTTTAATTTAATTCCCAAAATAATTTGACTTCTCGATTCTTAAGGTAATGATGGGTTCGGTCATTACAACAGATACCAATTTACCCATCGTTCATCCCCGAACAATCCCAGAACACTAATAAGATGAGTGAGACTAGCCCGAGACCTTCCCGAGGACCCAAGAAAAATCCAGGGTCTCACTTAATGTTGGAGCAAACGAATTCTAAATATCTAGGAGAACTTTTCCCTTTCCAATTTGGATTTCCATCCACTATAGCAGATTTTTATTCTGCCATAGCACTTTCACTACAGCGGTCCGTCAACCGCTATAGCGGTTGGCAGTAGTTTTGAAACAGGGGAGAAACGGATTTCACCTCTCATTCTTCCCATATTCCTTTCGAACATACTACATTCTCTCCCAATCACTCTGCTCCCGACATCGAAATTCTCAGGTAAGTTTTGAAACAGGGGAGAAACGGATTTCACCTCTCGTTTACTTCCTTGCACGAATTTAGACATGATTATGGTAGAAATCTAGGAACTTTGGTGTATATTGAAGTAAGTTTTCGAACTTGAGCTTTTGGTTGGATTTTGTTGAATTCCCAAAGCATGGGTGCTTCCCTTACGTTTACAATGCCTCCCAGGCATTCTGGGCGTAAGGGTTACGCTATTATTGGCTAGAAATGGGCCAAAATGGGAGGGGAATGTGAAGGGTTATTCTTGAACAAAAGCGGTGATTTGGACGATTTAATGGGGATATAATGCCCAATTTTTTGTAGAATATAGTAATGGGGCACCTTGGGTAGGTAGATCTGAACTGGGAATGTCAAAAATGGAGTTTTGGACCAAGGGGCGCCATTGTTGCACCCCTTGAAGCTTTAGGGACGATGAATACCGCTATGGCGGTTGGGCTCCGCTATAGCGGTTCTGCGACAGTGGATATTTTTTCGCTATGGCGGACAATCGTCCGCTATAGCGGAAGGCCACGAACCAGTAGCTTCCCAAGCTAACACTTAGAAAACTATTCCCCATTATTTCAGAATCCCTTATGCCTTATCGAGTTCTAACCCAACTCTTGTTACATTACAGGTTATACATTCAAATGGCTGAAGGAGGACAACTGCCCGTATATGATTATGACCACTTTCCCGATGAAGCTAGTCGGGAGAGGTTTCTAGATTATAGGAGGTTGGGCATCTGTTATGAGAGATATTGTAAGATGACCGGGGTGGATGGAAAAGCAGTCGCCTTCCATCGCAAAGTTTGAGAGTTTAGCTGGGAGTCCTTGCTAGTAGATCCCCCTCCCGTACGGACAGGGTGGGTACAGGAGTTATATGCCATTCTTCCTACAGCCCATTGGGATAAGCCCAACCCTACCCTCCGTATCCGAGGAATGGACGTTCCAGTGGATGCTCAGACTATTAATGAGTTGCTTAGAGTGCCTCACGTCTCCAATAAGACCTACGAGGCTATGTTCCAGCTCTAGGACATGACTTGGTTAAGGGACACTTTGATAGATACCGCATTCAGGAACAGGGTCTACTGTGTCAGCCCCGAGGGTGTCACTACTACCTACTTTTCTGCGGAGGCTAGGATGTGGCTCAACTTGGTCTCCCGGAGGATCCGTCCATCGAGTAACATGACCGATGTGACCTATGCCCGAGCCCTGGTGGTTGCTTGTGCCATGCAAGGCATCATCATGAATGTGGGGGAGCAGATCATCTCCGAATGGAAGGACTTCTACCGGGGTCATAGGAAGGGCCATTTTCTTCTGGGTTTGGTGTCCGAGTTATGCAGGCGAGTTGGAGTGCCTGAGGACCATACTGACTTGGGGGTGGCCATGGACGACCCCTTTGACCATGTCCGGGTGAATGTGGTCTCCAAGAATAAGAGGAAGATGGACGAGGTAGGAAGCAGCCAGCCGGTGGAGGAGGCTGAAGACGATAATGATGAGGACACCCCTGCACCTTCCTAGCCCCAGCCCCCGATCTCTAGAGCCCAGCTGGAGAAGAATTTGGTCGCTGTCCGGAGGTTTATGGAGGATCCTAATGCCAGAGGTGCAGCCCCACACCCATTTGCTCAGGAACTTGCAGCACTCCGTAGGGAGTTAGACGAAGATAAGAAGAAGAGGCGCTCCCGGGACTGCATGTTTGCCTGGATGTGGAAGACCATTAAGTTCATGTTCTCTTGTGTTACCCCAGGCCAAGAGCTTCCCGCACTCGAGCCTGAGGATAGGCATGAGTTTCCCTTCCTGAGCGATGATGAGGCTTAGGACCTCCCCCTCCCCCTTTTACTAGATACTCTTACTACTTTGGGTTGCCCCCGTTTGGGGCTTGTTAGACAATATTTCCCCTTTCCTTTTCCCCCCTTTTATTATTGCACATGGATGCTTGTTTTTAGACAATTTCCCTTATATGCACACTATATTAATTATAGCATGCTTTCCTTGATTTACATCGATATTCATAACTTAATACCTGCTTTATATTTCCCCCAGGAAGGAATGAAAAACATGGGAAAAACAGAGCAGGCTTCTGCCTCTCGTAAGTCTGCTATGGAGGTTGCCACTCTGCTACAGCGGATCCCCTATAGTGGAGAAAAATCCACTATAGCGGGAGCGTCGTAGAGGTGTCATCCGCTATGGCGGTCCCAATGGTAATCAGTACAAAAATTAGATTCCCAGCTACATGAACTCATCCCCCTTCCCAGTTACCTCTGTCTGAACCTGTAAATCTCGCCATGGTCTTAAACCACCCTAAAGACCATCCCTGACATCGAATGTCACAATCAGGCATAACACACTATCAATTATAGTTAAATCACAATAATAATTATTTCCCGACAATACCTTCTCGCCATTACACTAATGACTCCTTTGTTCCCATGGTTCCCAACCAAGTTCTGACTGTCCTGAAATTGAAGCTTCCCTATAGTCATAGTTCCCAATCCCTTATCATCTTAACTGACGATAAGCCCTTTTTAACATACAATACCACTTTTTAAATTAGGACATTTAACAGATTACCCCAGCCTAAGGCACACAAATCTGTAGGACTCTATTAGACACCTTGCTCTTGTACTGGGAGACCGGTAACTTTTGTATGCCTTAGGCTGGGGTAATCTGTTAAATGACAGTAGGTCATGAACCAACCTACCAGGCCGTGCGAGTGCCTGCTCTAACCACCTATATAGATGAACCCTTAGCCCCTGTCCAACAGGTAACTTGCGGAAATTAAAGTAAAATCATAAATCAGTCCAATTTTATACATGAGAAATTCTTTTGCAGAAAGATTCATAAAAGAGATGGCTTAAAGAATTTGCGGAAAACCTTTACAATCCTTTTTAAAACACCCTCCCTAGGACCTAGTCTAAACAGGTACAAGAGCTACTACAAGATTTATACAAGAAAGAAAAGTAAATAAGACACAACTTCCGTCATGGAGAAAGGATGGAAGCTGTTGCAGATCACCATCGTCCTGTACCTATGAAACATCACCAGCCCTGTAACCAGACTATACCAAAAAGGTATAGCAAGAGTAGAGTCAGTACAACCACACGTACTGGTAGGCATCATTGGTCGACCCAAATCCACTCCAACCATCATATAAGAAAATAGGGAAAACATGAAATTAAACAATGTAACCCCATCCTTCACCACTTTCCCTTACCGGACCCGATCTCAACCGATCATCCACTCGCACCCCTTACCTCAACCCTTTCTATTCCTTTTACTGCCAACTCCCTCTCTCTCTCTGGTCTTCTGAATCACGCTAAGCCTAGACTTCCAAAGTCACACTACCCTTAGACTACCCAAGTCGCACAACCCTTAGACTTACCAAGTCACACAACCTTAGCCCAATCGCTAAATCCAACTTTGACTGCCTCACCATTAGCCTAGTCAACCCCCCATGACTATGCATTCAGAAACAACCCAGACCCTGTCATTCCAGACCCCCTACATACAAATAACCTGACCCGCCCCGGATCCCTAGACAATTCCTCCCAGGATATCACTCGCTAATCAAACCATGTAGGACTTCCAGCCATTTCCCTAGTTTATCAACCACATGTGAAACATTTTTATAACTATGATCAAACCAGCAACAAAACCCACAACAACCCTTGTCGTATAACCCAGACCCATCCTAGGATCCCCTCTAAACAATACCTAAGTGTTAAACAAATAACCCGGCCTAATCCAAGACCAACACAACAGATATAACAGGATTCCCAGTCACTCAAGGACCACCAGCAATTACCATAATTCAATAAAGCAGCCCAATCCACTCACAAAACCAATTAACAGTCAATGAAATACAATAATATTAATGCAATGATGTGGTAAAATAAACCCGTACCATGCATGGTACCCGAGACAACCATTAGTAATTCATACCAGGTGTGGTACCCGAGCCAACCATTCGTTATACCTATACCAGGCGTGGTACCCATGCCAGCCGTTAGTATACCCGTACCAGGTGTGGTACCCGAGCCAACCAAATATCAACAATCCACAGTTAAATAATGAACAAACAACTTGTAAACCAATAAGTACACACCGTTCAACTCACAAACTGTAAAACAGGACCCTTAAACAATCTACACAATCCCTCTAAGCAATGCAATTCATACAAATACTTAGATAAGAGTACAAGAACATACAACATTCACAGAAATCGTAATCCATCACTTACCCTCTATCCCGGATACATAGCTGGACCTCGAACTTTGTCCAAAGACTAAACACACACATAATGAATGGTTTCCTCTTTTTAGCATAATTTAACCACCCCATTAATTCGAGACATACATAGATAATAACAATACGAGTTTTCACCCTTAGCCCTTAGAAAACAATGATTACTTAACATGCCTTTCGCATTCCCAAAACCTCACCTAGGAGTTTTCTATTTTCATACCCATTTAGTTTGTCCTTGCAGCTCCTGGTTTCCCAAACCTTCCCCACATCCCAGTCCCTGAGTCCTATCATTTTTAGCATACCAAGAAAACGTAAACAACCTAAAATAAATACTATCAACCCACAATTCAATCCAACCAACCCTTAGCTCACTCATAACTAATACCAAATCCACCAGACTCCGTGCCCGGAGGACTAAAACATGAAATCTCCATTCCACTATATGATAAGCACGTAATCTAAACAGGTCTAACTACTCATGAAAATCTAGCCTACTTAGATACCAAGCAGCTGCAACCGTGCGTTTCTAGCTCCGGAAAGACATTTCCGGCTAAACGATGGTCCTGGAATCTGTTGTTCCGCATCCCTCCAGCCATAACCCCTCCTCTTCATGATTCTCTAGCCTTGGAGAAGCATGGAAGGGTTTTTGGAGAAACCCTCATATGTTTTCCAATTGAGGAGGAAAGCATCTTTTATTAAATCCCATTCTGAGCTTCTGTTTCCCGTCACTCCGCTATGGCGGTTAGCCCTCCATTATAGCAGTCCCGCTATGGCAGAATAATTACCGCTATAGCAGAGTGACATCACCCCAGGTTATTTCTAAAAATTAGAAATTTCCCACTACGTCACCCTACTTAAACAAACGTACTTTAATTTAATTCCCGAAATAATTCAACTTCCCAATTCTTAAGGTAACAACGGGTCCGGTAGTTACAAACTTGAACCCTCGGATCTAGCCCTCTTGTTCTCCCTATGCATCTCCCTAAGCCTGTCTCCCTCGATCTGGTGAGAATGGGTCATGAGTTTGGAAATGTTTATATCACACAACAATATAGCAGACCTACACTCCTCTTCACCAATTCTGAAACCCCGTAGATAAACTTGCTCATCTGATCATACGGGTCCGCTACCATAGAGGAGGCATACATAGACAACTAAGTGAACTTCAAACCGTACTCTTGGACTGACATTGACCCCTATCTCAAGTTCACAAACTCGTCAGTCTTTGCTTGCCTCAACTCTCAGGGAAAGAACCAGTCAAGGAAGGCTCTCTCGAAACACTCCCAAGTCATAAGGACCTCGTCCCTAGATCTAGCTTCCTTTCATTGTGTAAACCAGATATGAGCTACATCCTTGAGTTGATAGGATGTGAGCTGCACATAATCAACGCCAATCACTTGCATCACATCAAAGATTTTCTTCACTTCATCTATAAAGTTTAGCGGATCCTCATTCACCTTCGAACCCTAAAACTCCAGCGGTTTCATACGGACAAAATGAACTCGGGCCGCTACCCCATATTGAGGGTGGACGGGGATAGGAGCCAGCTGGTTGGCCTGAGCGGCCAAGGTATGGGCTAGCAAATGGATGGTGTTCCTAAACTCCTCATTCATGACCTCGGGGGCTAGAACTGGAGGAGCGGCATTCTAAGCGGCTCGGTGAGGCATAGCATGTTGAGGCATGATCTAAAACATAAAAGGTAAAGATTAAAGAAATATTAGAGTTAAGCTCTATCGCACGACATGATCATGAAAGAAGTGACGTTTTCTAAGACACCTCATAGCTTCCCTCTTATATGTGTGGCGCACTTCACACACATGAAAAAGACTCTACTCGATGCGACTTTCAGACATCCTAGGACTCTTGAACCTGAGGCTCTGATACCAAGTTTGTCATGCCCCGAGGCTACCCCCTGGACGTAACATGAGAACCGGGACCACAAGTGCCCCGAGCTAACCCTTGGTCATAGCATAACTCAGGTATATCAATTAAGTATAGCGGAAGCATAATGCAAATTAGATAACTCAATCCATAAGATAAAATCAAAAGAACATAATTTGAAGAATACCCGAATATCGTCTATGTATGAACAGCCTCTATACATGACATAAGGAGTTGCTAGGTGTCACACCCCAAGGCTACCCCTTAGATGTAACACGGGACCCGGGACCATAAGCATCCCAAGTTAACTCTTGGTCATAGCATAACTCATGTATATCAAATAAGCATAGCAGAAGCATAATAAAAACTAGATAACTCAATCCATAAGTTAAAAATCAAGAGGAACATGATTTGAAGGAGACTCGAATACTGTCTATGTCTGAAAATCCTTTACACATGACATAAGGAGTTGCTAGGACAAGACCCTAGTTAACTCAAGGTACGAAAGTAAATAACCAAAACTAGCTAGAATCATAACTGGCCCTCAAACAATGAGGACTCACCAACACTGACTTGAAATGGCCTGCAGTCTCTAGCCACGAACCTAAAGGAGGGAACCTGAATCTGTATCATCAAGAGGATACAGCGCAAAGTATGCGTCAATACTATAGGATGTATCGAGTATGTGAGATATGCATGATTATGATAAAAACATACTTAAAATATGCTTGAAATGAGTTCGTGTATGTAGAGAGATGGCATAAGAACATATCAATATATAAGGCATAAAACATGAAATAAAGTCAGGATTCAAAGTAGGGTATCATATAACTTATTAGCTGGAAAATAAACATGCCGGAGTTTCTCTTAACCGACATTAAACCATGTTGAGCTACATGGAGTCCAGTGTCATGCACCCACACTAAAAAGGCTATCCTAATCGGCCAAAGTTAGAACCATGTCATACCAGGATCCGATCATAAGCCACAGAGGGCACCTACGGTGGCACGTAGTTCTGAGACTAAGGGTACTCTCACCCGATCCAACTCGATGCTAAATACTACTCCCAAAACATATATATATAAAGCATGAGGCTCACATACATGTGACATATCTAGATGTCAAAACTTGTTCATAACCATGTTCATACCCCGGATCTTCATACTACTCACGAACCTTGGTTTTAGAAAATGATTCATGAGCATTGATGGTACATCGGGTGTCTTATCTTGCATAATAATTCATAACTTGAAAACTTGCATGGCCTTAGTTCAATTTTATAATAACATATAATTTCATAAAACATAGGAACTAGGCATGCACTTGCTTGAAATTCATGAAATCATGCTATCATTTTCCCCAATTTTCTTAAATCACTTCATGCATGTAGGATTCACCATAATTAACCTTCAATTCATGAAATAGGAGTTCATATGTAAAAATCCATACAAAATCATGCAATTTAATAGAATTTCCATAATAAAATCATGAGAAGGCAATTTATAGCAAAACCTATAAGAATTGGGTAAAAACCCTAAATTGAAAGTTCATGAAATCACAATTGGGGTTTTGGTCACAAGGGTGAAATGAACCCATTATTGAATACCCACATACCTTGATTGAAGTTAACCCACTTGAAATTGAAAAGAAGAGGAGGCTTGAACTTGGAGGTTGAAACCCTAACTTGAAGCTTGAGAAGATGGAACTCTTTTTCTTCTTTTGGAAGTTGATTGAAAGAATGGGAGAGAACTTAGGCCAAGTAGGAATAAAAACCCTCCTAAATAGGCTTAAAATGACTTAGTATAGGAGTTAAAAGAGTGGAAAATTACAAAAATACCCCTGGACTTAAACTTGGAAAAAGCTGGACAAAGTTGACTTTCAGGGACCACGGATGGAAATCACGGACCGTAGACTGAACCAAGGTTCATGGTTTCCACTCGTGGTTCCTGACCAATCAACCAGGCTGCAGAAGGCAAACCACGGGTCGACAGGATGACTCGTCATTTGAATGACGGCTCATAGACCTGAGCTATAGTTTCTGGAAACCATGCAGTCCTCTGATCACTTTCTTCGAGTTAATAGGACGGTCTGTCATTTGAACGATGGGTCGTAGAACTCAGTCATGAAACCTGGGAAACTTTCCAACCCTCTGATCTGATTCCACGAGTTGACAGTACGGACCGTAGACTGAACCACGGTCCGTAGAACTAATTTGTGGTTCTCAGACTAGAGGTTAAACCAATAGGAGGAAACCACGGTTTCATTCAACGACCCGTGATTCGAACCATGGTCCATGGTTTGGACCCGTAATTACTGGGAACATGAATTTTTTTTTAGAGATTTCAACTTAGAAAGCTGGTTCAATTTCTGGGGTGTTACACGAGGACAAGACCTTAGCTAACTTAAAGTACAAAAATAAGTAAATCAAACAACTAGAGTCATAACTAGCCCTCGAACAATGAGGACTCACCAATACTGAATGGATATCCGGCTTCATCTAGCCATGAGCCTGATGGGAAACACCTGAATCTGCATCATTAAGAGGATGCAGCGTAAAATATGCGTCAGTACTATAGGTTGTACCGAGTATGTGATATATGCATGATCAAGATAAAACATACTTAAAACATTCTTAAGGTAAACCTTTTCATAAGGAAATAACATAAGAATATTATCAAGATATAAGACATAAAACATAAAGTACGATTAAAATTCAAAGTATGATATCATATAACTTCATAGCTTAAAAATAATCATGTGGGAGTTTCTCTTAACCGACATAAACCATACTAAGCTACATGGTATCCAGTGTCATGCACCCACACTAAAAAAGGTTGTCCTAACTGGCCAAGGTTAGAACCATGACATAAGGATCCTGTCATAAGCCACGGAGGGCAACCTACAGTGGCAACGTAGTTTTGGACTTGGGTTGTCTAGAACCCTCATCACTTGGTGCTAAATACTACTCCCAAACCATAACATGAGGCTCACATACATGTGACATATCTAGATGTTAAGCGTGTTCATAAACATGTTCATACCCCAGATCTTCATACTACTCACGTACCTTGGTTTTAGAAAAAAAATGATTCATGAGCATTGATGGCACATCGGGTGTCTTGTTCTTGCATAATAATTCATAACTTGAAAAATTGCATGGCCTTAGTTCAATTTTATAATAATATATACTTTCATAAAACATAGTAACTAGGCATGCATTTGCTTGAAATTCAAGAAATCATGTTATCAATTTGCCCAATTTTCTTAAATCACTCAATGCATGTAGGATTCACCATAATTAACTTTCAATTCATAAAATAGGAGTTCATATGTAAAAACCCATACAAAATCATGTAATTTAATAGAGTTTCATAATAAAATCATGAGAAGGCAATTTATAGTAAAACCCATAACAATTGGGTAAGAACCCTAATTTGAAAGTTCATGAAATCAAAATAGAAATTAGGGGTTTTGGACACAAGGGTGAAAGAAACCCATTGTTGAATATCCACATACCTTGATTGGAGTTAACCCACTTGAAATTGAAAAGATTAGGAGATTTGGAGCTTGAGACCTTGAGCTTGAGAGAGTTCATTTCCTTTTTTGTAGATGAATGAGGTAATGAGGAGGGACTTAGGCTAATCAGTTTAGAGTTCATGCTAAAAATGGTCAAAACAACCTTACTTAGGAGTTAAAAGGGTGGGTAATGGCTGAAATACCCTTGGGACTTAATTAAGAAAAAGCTGATTTAAAACTCGGCTTCAGGTTTCACGGGTCCCTTCCACGGACCTTAGAACTAACCATGGCTCGTGGACTGGAGTCGTGGTTCCTGAGCCAAAGTTTCAGGCTACAGATGTGTTTCTACGACTCAACAAGATGACCCGTAGAAACTTCTACACCAGTCGTGGAACCAATGCGTGGTTTTAGGGAAAATGACTACTCTCTGTCTGAGTTCCATGGGTTGGTTCCATGACCCATGGAAGCTTCCACGAACCGTGAGACTGACCCGTGGTTCTTATACCTGAGGGTGGTCTACAGGGCTGGAATCACGGGTCCTTTTCATGGCTTGTGGACTTGACTCGTGATCCCTGGGAGTTTAAAATTTCAGAAAGTTTTCTGAGTTTAAAAGCTTGATCGATTTTCGGGTTGTTACACTTGGAGTTTACATAGTACTTCAGCTTTTACAACTCAGTTGAAGGAGCTACTTGGGAAGCAGAATCATCCACGAAGGCCAAGTACCCTCATCCTTTTTCCTTCCAATCCGATTTTATCTTGAGGTAGTAGTTTCATCCTTTGTATGTCCCTCCGATTCTATTCCAATAGTTTTTCTCATAATCCTAGCATGTATTCATGTTTTCTGAAGTTAGTTCAGTTATGTTTTAAGATGAGGAGTCAGTTTTCATGCATGTTCTTCAGTTTTCATGTTTGGTTGCTTGGTTGGGTTGTTTTCCCCCTAGTTCCCTTGCTTAGTCTTCATTTGAAGACGAATGATCTCAAAGGGGAGATATTATAACACCCTAAAATTTAAATCAGCTTTTAAACTTAAAGTCTCTGAAATTTTTTAGCTTTCCAGGAATTACGGGTCCAAACCATGGGTCGTGGTTTGAACCACGAGTCGTGGAATGGAGTGGTGGTTTGCCTTTTGCAGTTCAGACTCTGGTCTGAAGACCATGAGTGGGTTTTGCAGACCGTGATTTGTTCTACGGATTGTAAAGACCAATCATAGAATTGAAGTCTGAGGTCTACCTTATCCTTAGGAACCACGAGTGAACATTACGGACCGTAGTCTATTCTATGAGTTGTACTGTTGACTCGTAGTTCCTCTTCTGCAGCTTAAGTGTTGAGCCAGGAATGACGACTGAGTCTACGTCCCGTAGATCATTCTATGGACCGTACTGTGGACTCGTAGAAACCCTTCTGCAGCTGATCATTTGGGTCAGGAACCACGAGTAGAAACCACGAGTCGTGGTTTCATCTACGACCCGTGGAATCCAACCGTAGAACCTGAAGCCAAACTTTTTACTGCTTTTCTCCAATTAAATCTCAGGGGTATTTTTATAATTTTTCACTCTTCTAACTCCTATACTAAGTCATTTTAAGCCTATTTCGAAGGGTTCTATTCCCACTTAGCCCAAGTTTTCTCCCATGCTTTCAATCAAGTTCCAAAGGAAGAAAACAGGTTCCATCCTCTCAAGCTTCAAGTTAGGGATTCAAGCTCCATAGAAAGGGATTTACTCCAAGCCTCTATTCCTCTCAAATTCTTAGTGGTCTAGCTTCAAATAAGGTATGTGGGTGTTCAACAAAGGATCCTTTCACCCTTGTGCCCAAAACTCTAATTCTTTTAAATTGAATTTATGAACTTCGAGTTAGGATTCATACCCAATTCTTATGGACTTTTCTATTAATTGTTCCCCCATGATTCTCCTATAAATTTTAACTACAAATTTCATGATTTTGCATGGAATTTTTATAAGTAGTTTCCTATTCATGAAATTAGGGTTAATGCCCAATTTGGGAAAAACTTATGGGATCAGCTTTAAAGTGTTAATTCATGGTTTCTCATCACTTATCTATTATTTATTTGAGGTTCCTTAATTGATTTCAAAAGCCCATCAATTAAAGATGATTTCTAGCATGATTCCATTGAATTGCATGTTTCAGGTGAAAATTAGCATGTTTAGATAATACGACTTTATGTATTTATGAAATTGCATGTCTAGTTCTTCAAGTTATGAATTTAGAAAGAGAAGTGTATTTTGAATTATGGCTATACTAAGCTCTAAGACTTATGATTTGTATTGCATGACATCAGATATGTCTTTATGCTTTCAAACAGATTTGACATCAGATATGTCTTTATACTTTCAAACAGATTTGACATCAGATATGTCTTTATGCTTCTATACAGATTTGACATCAGATATGTCATTAGTTATGATCAATTTTGGCATCCGATATGCCACAGTATTATATGAGCTATATGTATGGGAGTAGTATTTAGCATCGAGTTTGACGGGGTGAGAGTACCCTTAGTCCCAGAACTACGCGCCCCTGTAGGTTTATAAGTCCCATCAGTTGGGCATCAGATTAGTGATCACACCACAGTCATGCCTTTATACCCTGACAAGGTATATTGGGTTCTCCTGATGGGGCGTATACATCGGATTCCATGCAGCTCACATGGTCTATGTTGGTTAGAGAACCTCCCACAGAAACAATTTCAGGTTTAAGTGCATTGACTCTTTACTTTCAGATTTCAGAACTTCCATTACTACTATGATTATAAAGGTGTTTTCAACTTATGATATTGCATTGAGCCATTTTATTACAGATTTACTATCACTACATGACTTCAGTTTTGGTTATGCCTTAAGCATGTTTTGCTATGATGTGTGCATGATATCAGTGTTAAGCATGCATTTAAGTATGTGTTATCATGACATATGCATATCTCGCATACTCAGTATATTCCATAATACTGAATGCATACTTCTTTGTGTTTCATCCTATTATGATGTAGATCCGGTAGTACTGGTAGGATCATGGGCACAAGCTTGTTCTACTGGTAGGATCATGATCGTGCACAAGCTTGTTCTCTTCCTTCAACGCTATTGGCGCCAGTCTAGTGCGATCGCACTGAGTTGCCCAGATTTCCATAATTTCTCCATCTTAACGTGTTTTCATTCGATTTCGCACCGATCACTTCTAAATCACATAGACCTGGATAATAGAAGCAAATCATGTCAAATGCACTATTTTCTCTCAATTAGGAAGGCAAAAGTGTAATCTTAAAGGCTAAATAAGTAGGTAGAATACCAACTTATCAAACCCACAAACTTGAACTATTGTTTGTCCTCAAGCAACTACAATTCTAATTCAAGAGGCACACAACACAAGTGAAATGACAATACCATAAGTCAAGGAAAACCCTTATCAAGCACCAAACATGACTTTGGTTGGTACTAATGATTAGTCAATCACATGATAACTTCATCTAGGCATTCCCCTCTATTAAAAACACAATTCAAGGATGCAATGGAACTATATGAACAACCAAGTGACAACAACCAATCCTCAAGATGTGACTCAAATCACTAGCTTACACAAAACATGCTCATTTGACTCATTTTTGGAGTTTGTCAATGTCACCAACTAATCAAATTCGCATGCCCTCACAAGAACGAAAGTTCCAAAAACATATTATCTACAAAGACAATCACAAGGGACGAATACAAAAACACTTACACTCACAATAATTTCAAGTACCAACAAGTATCAACCATATGCTTGCCCTTATTTTCATTCTCCACTAGCTCAAGAACAGTTGGTAGGAGATCTCAAAGGGCTTTTCTAAGCTTGTAATGTAGGCTCGGAGACGGGTAGGATATGCATTTGGATTCAAGTGACTACATCTTCCTCGAACTCTACACAACATTTTCAATTCGAAACCAAGGCCATTTCTTTCATTTTCATTCAACACGAGGCACCATTTCACTATATTTTATTTGAAGCCCCAATTTTCATCATTTTCTTCACCTTGGAGGATTTTCTTTCTTTTCTTTCATCTTTGCTTTTCTTTTCAAAATCTTCCTTTTTTTTGGCAATTCTCTTTAGGCAACAAACCAAGATAAGCTCATTTAGTACTCCTCTAAGGTACCTTTTATCAACCCCCAAACTTAGGCTTTTAGCCTTGATTTCACACTTGTGGAATTCAAGGAGGGACGGGTTTAAGAGAAAGATTCAAGTTCAAAATGATTCAAGGCTTGTACCGAGGTTTCCAAAGAAAAGGTATTAGGCTCAAGAGGGGTGACTAATGATACAATTTAAGTGCAATGGTGGCTTTTAAGGCTAAGTAGGCTTCAATAATCACAAAGAAGGCCTAAGATTATTTCTCCAACCAAGAGTAATCAAGACTAGCATTAAAGGCTAACAGGGCAAGTTCTAGTTAACACAAGCAAGTACAAGAATTATTCAAATAAACCTCACCACACATGGCATGCGAATCATTCAAGAAGGATCATTTTAACTTCCTAAACAAGAACAAAAAGGATCCACATTCTACAGTATCACCGCTAATAAGGTAAGAGTCATAAAAAGATCAAAGGGGTTGTCACAAACATCATTCTTTGCCCAAAACTTTTCACAAAATTTTTGGAGGGTTATGCCTATTTCACTTAGCATGCAAGACTAACTTCATTAGTACTAAACAAGTCAATCGCAACCAAAACCTCAAAAGATGACGATTTGCCCTTAAGAATGACGTCACTCAGTTTATCATTGGGGAAATTCATCAACCCGGCCATGAACTTATACATCATGTCCCAAGCCTCCCCATCCCATTTTGCTGCCAACTTCACCACTCGGAGACTCTGCACCTGACACCTCCGACTTCCTGAGTCGCCCTTAACCCTTGGACTTCCCAAGTCACACTTAACCTTAGACTTCCCAAGTCACACTTAACCCTTAGATTTTCCAAGTCACACTTAATACGTAGACCGACTACTATGTCCAGACCCGGAATACCATTCCGTGACTCAAATCAACCTCTATGACTCAACAACCAGAAGTAAACCCAGTTAATCGCTAACTATACCACATACATACATAAATACTACTTACAATGCCCGAACATCCCCAGAGACCTCTGGGACGATACCCAATAGACAACAACAGCCAACATACAGTCCAAACTCTCAGTCTTACTCCTAACTTATCAATCATATGGAACAAGTTCAACAATTATTTAACAACGAGCAATAATCATGACACTTACCCTTTTTATATTACCCAGACCCACTAAGGATCCCTAGACCAACACCTATTGTTAACATGCAATGCCCGGTCCACAGGATCAACCCAACATTTAAGTGTAACAACCCGACCTCTCAAGGACCAATTGCAATATCACAAATTCAACATTCAACCTGGCCCACTCATGGAACCTTCGACAAACACAATCAATAATGCAACTTAAACTCATACCAGACGTGGTACCCGAGCCAACTGATATAGAACATGTACCAAGCGTGGTACCTGAGCCAACCATTAGTATCCTATACCAGACATGGTACCCGAGCCAACCATTAGTATCCCATACCAGGTGTGGAACCCAAGCCAATCGAATATCACACAAAAGCAATAGTCAATGCTTAAATGACAGAAAACACCCTTGTAAACCAACAAGCAACAATCAAGTTCACTTCACATATTGACACCCCAAATGTTTGGATATACATAATTTCCTTTCCTAAGCATGAAAACACATACAATACCAGGCTATAGTTACATGCATACACATTGCTTTTGGCAAAACATTAACCATCACCTACTCCCCTTCTGAGTACGCAACCTTAACCTTGAAATCCTGTCCGAAGATTAAATTACCGTTCACCCCTTAGACACATAACTAACAGGTATATCAATTCAGGGACACTCCCTTTTAGACAACATAACATAGGGAAGACACCCCTAACATTGATACATCAACCATTCTTGTTTAGATCTTCCTCTTTTAGACCGAATCATTCCTGAAATCCCCTTTAACTAGTCATTTAATTTATCCATTTATTACCGGTTCCCCGAACCTTCCCAACTGTCTAGTTCTTGAACCCAACTAGACATGTATAGACCACCCAGAATGAAATAAATCACCCTAACTCTATCTGTTATATTCAAACAACCAGCCAGAACACAATCATCCTCCAGACTCCGTGCTGGAAGGCCTAAACATGATTTCTCCTTTTCGTCTATATAATAATATGAAATGGAAGCAAGTCAAGTCTACTCAATGAAAATAATATAGCCTACCTGGACATCAAGAAGCTGCACAATTTATATTTTGGCTCAATGAAGGCGTTTCCTGACAGATGACAAGGCTAAAATCCTGGGTTTCGCGTCCTTTTAGCCATAATCTCTCCTCCCCATGGCTGCCAAGCTTTGGAGCAGCCTAGGAGGATTTTTGGAGTAACCCTATTATCTTTTTCAACTAAGAAGGAGAAGACTTTTATAAAAATTGTGTAATCTAGCTTTTGTCGTTTGCCATGCCGCTCTAGCGAATGGTTGACCGCTACTACAGTGGCGCTGTAGAGGAATAATTTCTGCTATAGCAGAGTGACGTCAGCTCGGATCAATTTTCCAAAAACCTAAAATTCAAGTCACATCAACCCCACTTAATTCAAAATGTATTTAATCATTCCCAAAATTTACGATATGGTGATTTCTAAAATAACGATGGAACCGGTCGTTACAATTAATTGACTAATTCAATTAACTAGTCTTTACTAAGATGAAATTAGTTACATAAAAAAATTACTAATATATCATGGGGCTGAGATAATACAATAATTTCAATAAATCAACATTTTTTTATTTTATCAAAAATCAATATCTTTTACTATTGGTGGAATATTCTATGGAAACACAGTCAATCATTTTCGATCTTATTTTACCCTTTTGGGTTTAGAAACTTACACTTTAGCCAAACACCCCCGCACTTTAAAGTAATTCAAGTTAGGCCTTCTTCTTTTTCATTTTTCGTATGATATAAATTGTGTTTTCTATGGGATACTCGATTGAGTATTCGGCTAGCCATTATTATAGTTTCCCCCCATAAGTTCTGTGGTAAATCAAAACTTATCAACAAGCACTAATCTTTATTAATGATTAATTGATCATTATTATTATCGATCAACAAAAGGTGGGTAGCCTTTTTTTCAACGGTCACGTCTATACAAATAATTATATTTTAATAGACACATCTTTTCATAAAAGATCCTGACATTTCAAGTGACACCCTTTCATGAAAGAATATAACTCTTATAAACAAGTATATGTTCAATTGGGTAGTTTACAAACTAGTCATATACTAGTTAAAATTCACCGACCACCAAATCAGATATCCTCCAAGGATTTTGTGGATTTGATATAATACAAGAATGTCATTAGATTTCATATTTTATTCTTTCAAATTAAATTAGACACTAAGTCTAACATTAACTTTACCATAAGTCAAAAACTTTTATATTTTAAATATTATTTTCATGATCTCAAAAATAATTTTAAGTATTAGTATAAGTCTAATTCATATTTTACAACCTTGAACATGATCACATAGTTTTATACATATACCAAATAGTATATCAACTAATTTATGCCATGTAAATATACTAATAAAGAATACTTTGAGATCATCAAATAATAAATATCTACTCTAAATTATTTAAATATGAAAAGATGTGTCTTTTAACTTATTTTAGAGACAACAGTCTAAAGTTATTGCATTGTGAAAAGTACTTATCTAAGATTCCTTTTCAAAATAGAGAATAAATCTCATCAACCATAAATTTGCGGGTGTCTTTCACTTTTGTTTTCCAAAAGAGAAAAAAAATCATTGTCCAATCACTTCTCTTATTCTTTTTTTGAGAATTTTTTGTTATTGGCTAAGAAATTCTTCAAACTAATTCAGTTTTTTTTTCTTTCAAATTTTTTTGTAATGGTAAATATTAAGTGTAGTTTTTTTATTAACCTTTTAAAATTACTGTATTTAATAATTATACATATACTATATAATTTATAGCTACTTTATATTATAGAAGTGAGCATCCACAAACATAAAATTCTGGATCCGTCACTGTTTGTGTTGAGTTGTGTTGTGTGTGTGTTGTGAAGGGGAATATGGGGAGTAATGGGGAAAGGGTGTAAGAGACGTGAGGGAGTGGAGGAGTAGGTTAGGAGTTTAGGTTAGTGGTTATTATTTTATTTTTAGTTTTACCTTTTTAATTTTTTTGCCATTATTTAAAGATATAAATAAAATATAACGATAAAATTATTAGCTAACTATTTTGAACAAAAAAAATATAGAAAAAGTCAAATATCTAGATTAAAAATATCATTAAGAAATATTAAAATCACTAGCTTATTTATTAAAATTTAAATTAAAACAACACATATTTTTTGTGAAAATTTTCTTCTTTTTACTTGAAAAGAAAAGTAAAAATAAATAAATTTATCCTACAAATGTGACTCTATTTTTATAGTTTCGATTTTTAAAAGTAAGACTTACTAACAATAAAATAAAAATCTAAATATTTAATTTAGACTTAAAAATCTATCGGAAACAGCCTCTCTACCTCACCTCTGAGGTAGTGGCATGGACTGCGTACACTCTACCCTCCCCAGACCCCACGCTGTGGGAATACACTGGGTATGTTGTTGTTGTTGTTGTTGTTGTTAAAAGAAATAATTAAGCTAAAAATGAATTACCATTCGAGAAGAGTCAAAATCACGTGTCTACAAACATGTTATTAATATAAAACTATAGCAACATGAGTTATTGATATAAAATTATAATTTTATTTTAAATTGACATATTAAATGGCTTGAGATCAAAAGATGCTAAATGATCTATATCCTTCAGTGTTTATCTTTACTTTCAAAGTGATTTGTTAGTGATAATAAAACTAAATACATATTCAAACGCATTAACTACTTTTCTAAAAAGCTCCAACATACACAACTAGCATTCTAATCCATAAACAACCATATTTTTGCTTTTATAATTTATATCATAGAATTTTTTAAACAAATATATATTATTATACTTATATATTCTGTAAATTGCATTATTATATACTATATATAATATTATTTATTATGTATGTTACATAAAAAAAATATCATTTATTATATATAGATATTTGTTATATATTTGAGCATACATTTTTGCATTTATGCCAAGGAAAACTTTTTGTTTAACATCTTAAAAAAAATATTTATTTGTTTATTATCGGATTCAGCACAAATCATAAATAAGTTTTATCAATGATTATCAAGCATTTATATTAGGTATATATATTATTAATATAGTATAATATATTAAAATTTAAATTTACATTGAGATAAAAAATTTTACATCATGAAAAAGAAAAAAAATAAAGAGCAAATATGGGAACAACATAAAGAAAGTCAAATTTTATGAGATTGAGTATCAATTAATTAAGATTCTTAATTTAATGAGATTTCAGGCTTGATTGTGATTTATTTTATGTTAATATATTTCATAGAGATATTTTTAATAATATAATAAGTTGTACACAATGTAACTAAAAAATAAAAATTTGAATAATTTTGTGTTTATATAATTTTTCAAAAATAGTTATAATTTATTTAAAATACCTTTTTTTTTAAAAAATATTTATATAATTTTTCTTAGAAAATAAATATGCACAATGTAAAAGGAAAAGTAGAAGAGGTTGAGTGGAAAAATGAGGTTCACTGAGGAGATTCAAAACAAAGGTATATAACATAAAGAAGAAATTAATAAGCATTTTTATTTGGCTAATGCCTTGTTGTAAGTTACATAGAAACAAGAATTAAATTTCAATTGCATACTTTGTAAGGAAGAATCAAAGTACTCCAACTTTTATTGCTCCTTTCTATTTTTTTTCCCAAAAAAAAAATTAATTCTTCAATCTATGCTTTCATTAATTTCTGCAATCCGACCTTGAGGTGGTTTTGTATGTCCACAAATACAAAAGATGCCATTGCAGTAATAGGGTGGCTTATTTCCACAAAGATATGCACACCTATTGGGATCTTTGTCGCAACAACACATGGGAGTATCCTTTGCTTCAGCCTTTGGAAAAATACCTATCAAATAAAATTTCATAATTTATTATTATTATTATTTCATATACATATAGACAAAAGCATATATACAAGATTTTATCATAGTATATATAATTAATAGATAAATATATTTCATATTCAAGCACAAGAAATTTTGCAAAATGAACTTAGAAAAGTTATAGAAAAACGAAAGCAAGTAAAAGACTTACAGAGTCCTATCATCATAAAGATGAGGGAAAAAATCAATACTTTAAAAGTCATGTCTTAATATTGGTGAAATGCTCAATCAGCCACTTGAAAGTAATTTGTGTAGGTGTTTGATGATGATGTTCTTTTTCTTTTGTGTCCTATTTATAGCATATTTGGTCAACAATTTAAGAAAAATAATATTTTTTGAATCCTGTAATGAATTTCTCTCCCTTTTTTGATCAATCGCATTTAAGTTGATATGCCAATATTCTATGGATATATCACTTGTACACGTAACATGCTTGGACTTTGATTTGACTGATATATTATGTCATTTTGACATGTGACACGATTTTATTGGCTTTCTTATTTAATTTGGCATGCATGAGCGGAGCTATCCTTGCACGGTGTCTTATTTAATATATGCGATTCAGTTTCTGTCACGATCCAACCCGCTGCGAGTGGCACCCATCCATAACCCCCGAATGAGCGAACCAATTATCTATCAACACTTAGCAAAACTAACAGCTCAAAAACCAATTGCATTAGGTAAACTAGCATCCATAGCTAAAGCAAATACCAAACATAATAATCTTGCGAAAATTTTTCCTAGAACATGAAAGTCATCAAAATATCTACTAGAGAATGTACTAAGAAACTATGGTAGCTGAAAAAAGTAGCTCACCCTTGGAATTTGAAAACTCTCCGGACTACAGCTGAGGTCGCATAGCAGCCACTGGAATATGTTCTGTACTGATAAAAGAAAAGCAAGTGTTGAATCAGTACACAATCACAGTGTACTGGTAGGATCATGGGCTAGCTCCAATAAACAATATGTGAATAATAAATTAAAACTGAGTAAAGCAGTACAACATGTAATAACGACCAGCAAAATATAATTTCCAGACTCTCAGTCTTCCTTCTAAACTTATCAACCACATGAACAGATTCAATAACCACTTAAGCAATGAGCAAATATCAATAGTATATACCCTTTTTATTCTACCCGGACCAACCAAGGATCCCTAGACCAACACCTAAGTGTTTAACATGCGATTCCCAATCCACACAAGGACCAATCCCACAATTAAGTATAACTACTCGGCCTCTAATAGACCAATATGCAGCAATCACAGATCACAATCAACTCGGTCCACTCATGAAACCTTCAACAAAATGGAATCAACAAACATAAATAAAACTCGTACCAGGTATGATACCCAAGACAATCGATATAGAACCTTTACCAGGCATGGTACATGAGCCAACTGATAAGTATCCCATACCAGGAGTCGTATTCGAGCCAGTCAATATTATTTTATACCAGGCATGATACCCGAGCCAATCAAATATCACACACAGTCCAACAAATCAAAATAAATGAACAAATCACACATGTAAACCAACAAGCAATCAAACCAAGATCATTTCACAAGATTGACACCCGGACACTTAGACAATTCTTAAATTCATTTCCTAAGCATGCAATGTACATATAGTACTAAGTCACAGTTACATGAACATATATTTCATATAGGAAAACAATAATCATCACCTACCTTGAATATCTTGAAAACTATACTGGACCAGAGCCTTCCCATTTTTTGAAGCTTTCGCTTGTTCTTGGTCTAAAAACAATTACAAGCAACTACAATCAATCCAAATAGCCTAATAATACTCGGATTATGCTAAAATCTTAATCCTCAGGCAAACCTATGATCATTCCATCCCTCTCAGGGCTTTCCCACCATTAATTCACCTAAAATTGCCATTTTTATGGATACATTAAGCGAATTATGGTATTTTAAGCATGAATGAACAATAATAATCACAACCCAAAAATTCTACACCCTAGAATCCCCCTATTCTACACTCTTAGGTTAATCCAAACCTTCTCCCAATCCCGTAGTTAATAATTCTACTGCGTAGAAATCATAGTACTAAGTTAGGGGAGCGAAATCCTTACCTTTAGGATGAAATTTGGTGGAAAACTGACTTGGAATCGTCAAAATTGCCTCTGCCCTTTCCCAAAATGTTCTTCAGAATTTCTTAACATTTTTGGGAAAGTTTCTGTATTTACCCCAACTTATTCTGCTATAGCGGTCCATACACTGCTATAGCGGCAACGCCATCGAAGAACCGACCGCTATGGCGGTGCTGACCGACATTGACTTTTGCTATTAGAGAAATTTCTCTGCTATAGTGGAAGATATTGTAGCACAGTATCAACCACTATAGCGATTAACACGGGACATGTCACGACCCAAACCCGCCGTGACTGGCACCCACCCAAACCCCAGTATGAGCGAACCAATATCAACCCAAAACTTAACCGTTCTAACAGCTCAAAACCAGTTGCAATAATGTAAACTAACATTCATGTCTCAAAACACTAAATAAATAAGAAACTGCGAAAAAATCTCCCTAGAACTTGAAAGTCACCGTACCAAAATATTCTACCAATCATCTAGAGTACGGGAATACAATCCCAAAATAAAGAGACTTTAAGCCCAAAATAATTGGGCTTCAACTAAATGAAGAAAATAAGGTAGATCAACCGAAGTAGCTCACCCTTGAGATCTGAAAGCACTGAGACTACAAGTGAGGACGCGTGCCAGCCGCCGGAAGATGTCCTGTACTCACAAAAAGAAAAATAAGTGCAGAATCAGTACACAACCACCGTGTACTGGTAGGATCATCGAACAACTCCAATAAACAAGGTATGAATAGTAAACCAAAGCTGAGTAAAGCAAAGTAAATATGTAACAAGTCAACGATATAACTAGACTACAAGTCTCATCCTTGACTTATCGACCACATGTAACCAATTAACAACCAATGACAAACCATCAACCGTAAACATACGTCCTTTACATGCAACCCAGACCCACCAAGGATCCCTAGAACATCACTTATGTTTTTAACATGTAAATCCCGATCTATGCTAAGACCAACCTCATATTTTAATGTACACACCCGGCCTCTCATGGACCATATGCAGAAGTCACATTCAAGAATACAACCCGGTCCACTAATGGAACTATTGAAAAAATACAATTAATGCAAGTAAAACAAACCCGTACCAGACGTGGTACCCGAGCCAACCATTATGAATTTTCGTACCAGGCGTGGTACCCGAGCCAATTGAAAAGTATCATGTACCAGACATGGTATTGATAACGCTCAAATACACTCTCCAAGAAGAGGTGATTGTGATCATCAGAGCAAAACATATTTATAATTCTCAACGGATGTCAGGGTCGAACCCAAAGAGAACAATGTAATCGTGATTGAGCTAATAAAAAATCTAAGCAACTTATTGAAGTTCAATTAACAAAATAAAAGATAACCAAAAGGAGGGTTTATGAACTAAAATGAAAGATAAGGAAAATTAATTACAAGATAGATTGATCAATGCTTTCACCTTGCTTTCGTCAAGCAAGGGCAACAAGGAAGACTTGGGAATGGGAATTTAATTCATAAGACTTGTACCCAATTAACATGTAGGTAGTCTTGGCTAAGAGCATGCCTAACCGTCTTTCGACCAATTGAGCATATATCTCGTGTATTCTCTCGAACCTCTACGAGTAAGCAATAAACCAACCAATTCAACTTGGGTAAGTTGGACTATTTCTAGCCCCAACTCTTAGATGGGGATTTCCGACAATCAAGCTATCTCTAGCCTCGATCTAGAATGGAAACCCCAAATTCCCACTATTAAATCTTCCTGAATTGAGGAACTCCTCTTTCAAGAAAGAACCCAATTAGAAAACTAAGTCAATGTTTGCAACCATTAACTATAAATTCAAGCATGGAGGATTCAATAGACCCGCATAATCCAGCAAGAGCAAATACTAGATAAGAATTCAATACCCAAATAAGTATGATCTCTAATACAAAACCCAAATCTCAATTCAACAATAACACCTACAAATTAGCAATTAAGAACAAGAGTTGAAGAATGGAATTTAAGGGTTTTACGATAAAGAACATCCAAATCTTCACTCCTATGGTGTTGCTTGATGAACTTGCTCCCAGGATTTGCCAAAAGTTGTGAAAATAGCCAAAGATGCTTTCCAAAATGGCTGAGAAGTCTTTTATGTGGATTGGGGTTTCCACAAGGGTGAAATGTCATTTATGCCCAGTTTCACGCTCAATCACAGTGAAGCGCTATCGCGCTCAAGGAGTTTACACTGATCAGCGCAATCGTGTTGTGTTGGAGCGATCGTACGCTTGTCTTTGACTAGCATCGACCACTTCTTCTGCAGTGCTATCGTGCCGCTCTAACATGATCGTGCACAAGCTTGTTCTCTTTCTTCAACGCTATTGGTGCCAGTCCAGTGCGATCGCACTGAGTTGCCCAGATTTCCAGAATTTCTCCATCTTAACGTGTTTTCATTCGATTTCGCACCGATCACTTATAAATCACATAGACCTGGATAATAGAAGCAAATCATGTCAAATGCACTATTTTCTCTCAATTAGGAAGGCAAAAGTGTAATCTTAAAGGCTAAATAAGTAGGTAGAATACCAACTTATCAAACTCACAAACTTGAACTATTGTTTGTCCTCAAGCAACTACAATTCTAATTCAAGAGGCACACAACACAAGTGAAATGACAATACCATAAGTCAAGGAAAACCCTTATCAAGCACCAAACATGACTTTGGTTGGTACTAATGATTAGTCAATCACATGATAACTTCATCTAGGCATTCCCCTCTATTAAAAACACAATTCAAGGATGCAATGGAACTATATGAACAACCAAGTGACAACAACCAATCCTCAAGATGTGACTCAAATCACTAGCTTACACAAAACATGCTCATTTGACTCATTTTTGGAGTTTGTTAATGTCACCAACTAATCAAATTCGCATGCCCTCACAAGAACGAAAGTTCCAAAAACATATTATCTACAAAGACAATCACAAGGGACAAATACAAAAACACTTACACTCACAATAATTTCAAGTACCAACAAGTATCAACCATATGCTTGCCCTTATTTTCATTCTCCACTAGCTCAAGAACAGTTGGTAGGAGATCTCAAAGGGCTTTTCTAAGCTTGTAATGTAGGCTCGGAGACGGGTAGGATATGCATTTGGATTCAAGTGACTACATCCTCCTCGAACTCTACACAACATTTTCAATTCGAAACCAAGGTCATTTCTTTCATTTTCATTCAACACGAGGCACCATTTCACTACATTTTATTTGAAGCCCCAATTTTCATCATTTTCTTCACCTTGGAGGATTTTCTTTCTTTTCTTTCATCTTTGCTTTTCTTTTCAAAATCTTCCTTTTTTTTGGCAATTCTCTTTAGGCAACAAACCAAGATAAGCTCATTTAGTACTCCTCTAAGGTACCTTTTATCAACCCCCAAACTTAGGCTTTTAGCCTCGATTTCACACTTGTGGAATTCAAGGAGGGACGAGTTTAAGAGAAAGATTCAAGTTCAAAATGATTCAAGGCTTGTACCGAGGTTGCCAAAGAAAAGGTATTAGGCTCAAGAGGGGTGACTAATGATACAATTTAAGTGCAATGGTGGCTTTTAAGGCTAAGTAGGCTTCAATAATCACAAAGAAGGCCTAAGATTATTTCTCCAACCAAGAGTAATCAAGACTAGCATTAAAGACTAACAGGGCAAGTTCTAGTTAACACAGGCAAGTACAAGAATTATTCAAATAAACCTCACCGCACATGGCATGCGAATCATTCAAGAAGGATCATTTTAACTTCCTAAACAAGAACAAAAAGGATCCACATTCTACAGTATCACCGCTAATAAGGTAAGAGTCATAAAAAGATCAAAGGGGTTGTCACAAACATCATTCTTTGCCCAAAACTTTTCACAAAATTTTTGGAGGGTTATGCCTATTTCACTTAGCATGCAAGACTAACTTCATTAGTACTAAACAAGTCAATCGCAACCAAAACCTCAAAAGATGACGATTTGCCCTTAAGAATGACGTCACTCAGTTTATCATTGGGGAAATTCATCAACCCGGCCATGAACTTATACATCATGTCCCAAGCCTCCCCATCCCATTTTGCTGCCAACTTCACCACTCGGAGACTCTGCACCTGACACCTCCGACTTCCTGAGTCGCCCTTAACCCTTGGACTTCCCAAGTCACACTTAACCTTAGACTTTCCAAGTCACACTTAACCCTTAGATTTTCCAAGTCACACTTAATACGTAGACCGACTACTATGTCCAGACCCGGAATACCATTCCGTGACTCAAATCAACCTCTATGACTCAACAACCAGAAGTAAACCCAGTTAATCGCTAACTATGCCACATACATACATAAATACTACTTACAATGCCCGAACAGCCCCAGAGACCTCTGGGACGATACCCAATAGACAACAACAGCCAATATACAGTCCAAACTCCCAGTCTTACTCCTAACTTATCAATCATATGGAACAGGTTCAACAATTATTTAACAACGAGCAATAATCATGACACTTACCCTTTTTATATTACCCAGACCCACTAAGGATCCCTAGACCAACACTTATTGTTAACATGCAATGCCCGGTCCACAGGATCAACCCAACATTTAAGTGTAATAACCCGACCTCTCAAGGACCAATTGCAATATCACAAATTCAACATTCAACCTGGCCCACTCATGGAACCTTCGACAAACACAATCAGTAATGCAACTTAAACTCATACCAGACGTGGTACCCGAGCAAACTGATATAGAACATGTACCAAGCGTGGTACCTGAGCCAACCATTAGTATCTTATACCATACATGGTACCCGAGCCAACCATTAGTATCCCATACCAGGTGTGAAACCCAAGCCAATCGAATATCACACAAAAGCAATAGTCAATGCTTAAATGACAGAAAACACCCTTGTAAACTAACAAGCAACAATCAAGTTCACTTCACATATTGACACCCCAAATGTTTGGATATACATAATTTCCTTTCCTAAGCATGAAAACACATACAATACCAGGCTATAGTTACATGCATACACATTGCTTTTGGCAAAACATTAGCCATCACCTACTCCCCTCCTGAGTACGCAACCTTAACCTTGAAATCCTGTCCGAAGATTAAATTCCCGTTCACCCCTTAGACACATAACTAACAGGTATAGCAATTCAGGGACACTCCCTTTTAGACAACATAACATAGGGAAGACACCCCTAACATTGATACATCAACCATTCTTGTTTAGATCTTTCTCTTTTAGACCGAATCATTCCTGAAATCCCCTTTAACTATTCATTTAATTTATCCATTTATTACCGGTTCCGCGAACCTTCCCAACTGTCTAGTTCTTGAACCCAACTAGACATGTATAGACCACCCAGAATGAAATAAATCACCCTAACCCTATCTGTTATATTCAAACAACCAGCCAGAACACAATCATCCTCCAGACTCCGTGCTGGAAGGCCTAAACATGATTTCTCCTTTTCGTCTATATAATAATATGAAATGGAAGCAAGTCAAGTCTACTCAATGAAAATAATATAGCCTACCTGGACATCAAGAAGCTGCACAATTTATATTTTGGCTCTATGAAGGCGTTTCCTGACAGATGACAAGGCTAAAATCCTGGGTTTCGCATCCTTTTAGCCATAATCTCTCCTCCCCATGGTTGCCAAGCTTTGGAGCAGCCTAGGAGGATTTTTGGAGTAACCCTAGTATATTTTTCAACTAAGAAGGAGAAGACTTTTATAAAAATTGTGTAATCTAGCTTTTGTCGTTTGCCATGCCACTATAGCGAATGGTTGACCGCTACTACAGTGGCGCTGTAGAGGAATAATTTCTGCTATAGCAGAGTGACGTCAGCTCGGATCAATTTTCCAAAAATCTAAAATTCAAGTCACATCAACCCCACTTAATTCAAAATGTATTTAATCATTCCCAAAATTTACGATATGGTGATTTCTAAAATAACGATGGATCCGGTCGTTACAATTAATTGACTAATTCAATTAACTAGTCTTTACTAAGACGAAATTAGTTACATAAAAAAATTCACTGACTAATATATCATGGGGCTGAGATAATACAATAATTTCAATAAATCAACATTTTTTTATTTTATCAAAAATCAATATCTTTTACTATTGGTGGAATATTCTATGAAAACACAGTCAATCATTTTCGATCTTATTTTACCCTTTTGGGTTTAGAAACTTACACTTTAGCCAAACACCTCCGCACTTTAAAGTAATTCAAGTTAGTCCTTCTTCTTTTTCATTTTTCGTATGATATAAATTGTGTTTTCTATGGGATACTCGATTGAGTATTCGGCTAGCCATTATTATAGTTTCCCCCCATAAGTTCTGTGGTAAATCAAAACTTATCAACAAGCACTAATCTTTATTAATGATTAATTGATCATTATTATTATCGATCAACAAAAGGCGGGTAGCCTTTTTTTCAGTGGTCACGTCTATACAAATAATTATATTTTAATAGACGCATCTTTTCATAAAAGATCCTGACATTTCAAGTGACACCCTTTCATGAAAGAATATAACTCTTATAAACAAGTATATGTTCAACTGGGTAGTTTACAAACTAGTCATATACTAGTTAAAATTCACCGACCACCAAATCAGATATCCTCCAAGGATTTTGTGGATTTGATATAATACAAGAATGTCATTAGATTTCATATTTTATTCTTTCAAATTAAATTAGACACTAAGTCTAACATTAACTTTACCATAAGTCAAAAACTTTTATATTTTAAATATTATTTTCATGATCTCAAAAATAATTTTAAGTATTAGTATAAGTCTAATTCATATTTTACAACCTTGAACATGATCACATAGTTTTATACATATACCAAATAGTATATCAACTAATTTATGCCATGTAAATATACTAATAAAGAATACTTTGAGATCATCAAATAATAAATATCTAATCTAAATTATTTAAATATGAAAAGATGTGTCTTTTAACTTATTTTAGAGACAACAGTCTAAAGTTATTGCACTGTGAAAAGTACTTATCTAAGATTCCTTTTCAAAATAGAGAATAAATCTCATCAACCATAAATTTGCGGGTGTCTTTTACTTTTGTTTTCCAAAAGAGAAAAAAAATCATTGTCCAATCACTTCTCTTATTCTTTTTTTGAGAATTTTTTGTTATTGGCTAAGAAATTCTTCAAACTAATTCAGTTTTTTTTTCTTTCAAATTTTTTTGTAATGGTAAATATTAAGTGTAGTTTTTTTATTAATCTTTTAAAATTACTGTATTTAAATAATTATACATATACTATATAATTTGTAGCTACTTTAAATTATAGAAGTGAGCACCCACAAACATAAAATTCTGGATCCGCCATTGTTTGTGTTGAGTTGTGTTGTGTGTGTGTTGTGAAGGGGAATATGGGGAGTAATGGGGAAAGGGTGTAAGAGACGTGAGGGAGTGGAGGAGTAGGTTAGGAGTTTAGGTTAGTGGTTATTATTTTATTTTTAGTTTTACCTTTTTAATTTTTTTGCCATTATTTAAAGATATAAATAAAATATAACGATAAAATTATTAGCTAACTATTTTGAAAAAAAAAATATAGAAAAAGTCAAATAGCTAGATTAAAAATATCATTAAGAAATATTAAAATCACTAGCTTATTTATTACAATTTAAATTAAAACAACACATATTTTTTGTGAAAATTTTCTTCTTTTTACTTGAAAAGAAAAGTAAAAATAAATAAATTTATCCTACAAATGTGACTCTATTTTTATAGTTTCGATTTTTAAAAGTAAGACTTACTAATAATAAAATAAAAATCTAAAGATTTAATTTAGACTTAAAAATCTATCGGAAAAAACCTCTCTACCTCACCTCTGAGGTAGTGGTATGGACTGCGTACACTCTACCCTCCCCAGACCCCACGCTGTGGGAATACACTGGGTATGTTGTTGTTGTTGTTGTTGTTAAAAGAAATAATTAAGCTAAAAATGGATTACAATTCGAGAAGAGTCAAAATCACGTGTCTACAAACATGTTATTAATATAAAACTATAGCAACATGAGTTATTGATATAAAATTATAATTTTATTTTAAATTGACATATTAAATGGCTTGAGATCAAAAGATGCTAAATGATCTATATCCTTCAGTGTTTATCTTTACTTTCAAAGTGATTTGTTAGTGATAATAAAACTAAATACATATTCAAACGCATTAACTACTTTTCTAAAAAGCTCCAACATACACAACTAGCATTCTAATCCATAAACAACCATATTTTTGCTTTTATAATTTATATCATAGAATTTTTTAAACAAATATATATTATTATACTTATATATTCTGTAAATTGCATTATTATATACTATATATAATATTATTTATTATGTATGTTACATAAAAAAATATCATTTATTATATATAGATATTTGTTATATATTTGAGCATACATTTTTGCATTTATGCCAAGGAAAACTTTTTGTTTAACATCTTAAAAAAAATATTTATTTGTTTATTATCGGATTCAGCACAAATCATAAATAAGTTTTATCAATGATTATCAAGCATTTATATTAGGTATATATATTATTAATATAGTATAATATATTAAAATTTAAATTTACATTGAGATAAATTTTTTACATCATGAAAAAGAAAAAAAATAAAGAGCAAATATGGGAACAACATAAAGAAAGTCAAATTTTATGAGATTGAGTATCAATTAATTAAGATTCTTAATTTAATGAGATTTCAGGCTTGATTGTGAATTATTTTATGTTAATATATTTCATAGAGATATTTTTAATAATATAATAAGTTGTACACAATGTAACTAAAAAATAAAAATTTGAATAATTTTGTGTTTATATAATTTTTCAAAAATAGTTATAATTTATTTAAAATACCTTTTTTTTAAAAAAATATTTATATAATTTTTCTTAGAAAATAAATATGCACAATGTAAAAGGAAAAGTAGAAGAGGTTGAGTGGAAAAATGAGGTTCACTGAGGAGATTCAAAACAAAGGTATATAACATAAAGAAGAAATTAATAAGCATTTTTATTTGGCTAATGCCTTGTTGTAAGTTACATAGAAACAAGAATTAAATTTCAATTGCATACTTTGTAAGGAAGAATCAAAGTACTCCAACTTTTATTGCTCCTTTCTATTTTATTCCCAAAAAAAATTTAATTCTTCAATCTATGCTTTCATTAATTTCTGCAATCCGACCTTGAGGTGGTTTTGTATGTCCACAAATACATAAGATGCCATTGCAGTAATAGGGTGGCTTATTTCCACAAAGATATGCACACCTATTGGGATCTTTGTCGCAACAACACATGGGAGTATCCTTTGCTTCAGCCTTTGGAAAAATACCTATCAAATAAAATTTCATAATTTATTATTATTATTATTTCATATACATATAGACAAAAGCGTATATACAAGATTTTATCATAGTATATATATAATTAATAGATAAATATATTTCATATTCAAGCACAAGAAATTTTGCAAAATGAACTTAGAAAAGTTATAGAAAAATGAAAGCAAGTAAAAGACTTACAGAGTCCTATCATCATAAAGATGAGGGAAAAAATCAATACTTTAAAAGTCATGTCTTAATATTGGTGAAATGCTCAATAAGCCACTTGAAAGTAATTTGTGTAGGTGTTTGATGATGATGTTCTTTTTCTTTTGTGTCCTATTTATAGCATATTTGGTCAACAATTTAAGAAAAATAATATTTTTTGAATCCTGTAATGAATTTCTCTCCCTTTTTTGGTCAATCGCATTTAAGTTGATATGCCAATATTCTATGGATATATCACTTGTACACGTAACACGCTTGGACTTTGATTTGACTGATATATTATGTCATTTTGACATGTGACACGATTTTATTGGCTTTCTTATTTAATTTGGCATGCATGAGCGGAGCTATCCTTGCACGGTGTCTTATTTATTATATGCGATTCAGTTTCTGTCACGATCCAACCCGCTGCGAGTGGCACCCATCCATAATCCCCGAATGAGCGAACCAATTATCTATCAACACTTAGCAAAACTAACAGCTCAAAAACCAATTGCATTAGGTAAACTAGCATCCATAGCTAAAGCAAATACCAAACATAATAATCCTGCGAAATTTTTTTCTAGAACATGAAAGTCATCAAAATATCTACTAGAGAATGTACTAAGAAATTATGGTAGTCGAAAAAATTAGCTCACCCTTGGAATTTGAAAACTCTCCGGACTACAGCTGAGGTCGCATAGCAGCTACTGGAATATGTTCTGTACTGATAAAAGAAAAGCAAGTGTTGAATCAGTACACAATCACAGTGTACTGGTAGGATCATGGGCTAGCTCCAATAAACAATATGTGAATAATAAATTAAAACTGAGTAAAGCAGTACAACATGTAATAACGACCAGCAAAATATAATTTCCAGACTCTCAGTCTTCCTTCTAAACTTATCAACCACATGAACAGATTCAACAACCACTTAAGCAATGAGCAAATATCAATAGTATATACCCTTTTTATTCTACCCGGACCAACCAAGGATCCCTAGACCAACACCTAAGTGTTTAACATGCAATTCCCAATCCACACAAGGACCAATCCCACAATTAAGTATAACTACCCGGCCTCTAATAGACCAGTATGCAGCAATCACAGATCACAATCAACTCGATCCACTCATGAAACCTTCAACAAAATGGAATCAACAAACATAAATAAAACTCGTACCAGGTATGATACCCAAGACAATCGATATAGAACCTTTACCAGGCATGGTACATGAGCCAACTGATAAGTATCCCATACCAGGAGTCGTATTCGAGCCAGTCAATATTATTTTATACCAGGCATGGTACCCGAGCCAATCAAATATCACACACAGTCCAACAAATCAAAATAAATGAACAAATCACACATGTAAACCAACAAGCAATCAAACCAAGATCATTTCACAAGATTGACACCCGGACACTTAGACAATTCTTAAATTCATTTCCTAAGCATGCAATGTACATATAGTACTAAGTCACAGTTACATGAACATATATTTCATATAGGAAAACAATAATCATCACCTACCTTGAATATCTTGAAAACTATACTGGACCAGAGCCTTCCCATTTTTTGAAGCTTTCGCTTGTTCTTGGTCTAAAAACAATTACAAGCAACTACAATCAATCCAAATAGCCTAATAATACTCGGATTATGCTAAAATCTTAATCCTCAGGCAAACCTATGATCATTCCATCCCTCTCAGGGCTTTCCCACCATTAATTCACCTAAAATTGCCATTTTTATGGATACATTAAGCAAATTATGGTATTTTAAGCATGAATGAACAATAATAATCACAACCCAAAAATTCTACACCCTGGAATCCCCCTATTCTACACTCTTAGGTTAATCCAAACCTTCTCCCAATCCCGTAGTTAATGATTCTACTGCGTAGCAATCATAGTACTAAGTTAGGGGAGCAAAATCCTTACCTTTAGGACGAAATTTGGTGGAAAACTGACTTGGAATCGTCAAAATTGCCTCTGCCCTTTCCCAAAATGTTCTTCAGAATTTCTGAACATTTTTGGGAAAGTTTTTGCATTTACCCCAACTTATTCTGCTATAGCGGTCCATACAATGCTATAGCGGCAACGCCATCGAAGAACCGACCGCTATGGAGGTGCTGACCGACATTGACTTTTGCTATTAGAGAAATTTCTCTGCTATAGTGGAAGATACTGTAGCACAGTATCAACCACTATAGTGATTAACATGGGACATGTCACGACCCAAACCCGCCGTGACTGGCACCCACCCAAACCCCAGTATGAGCGAACCAATATCAACCCAAAACTTAACCGTTCTAACAGCTCAAAACCAGTTGCAATAATGTAAACTAACATTCATGTCTCAAAACACTAAATAAATAAGAAACTGCGAAAAAATCTCCCTAGAACTTGAAAGTCACCGTACCAAAACATTCTACCAATCATCTAGAGTACGGGAATACAATCCCAAAATAAAGAGACTTTAAGCCCAAAATAATTGGGCTACAACTAAATGAAGAAAATAAGGTAGCTCAACCGAAGTAGCTCACCCTTGAGATTTGAAAGCACTGAGACTACAAGTGAGGACGCGTGCCAGCCGCCGGAAGATGTCCTGTACTCACAAAAAGAAAAATAAGTGCAGAATTAGTACACAACCACCGTGTACTGGTAGGATCATCGAACAGCTCCAATAAACAAGGTATGAATAGTAAACCAAAGCTGAGTAAAGCAAAGTAAATATGTAACAAGTCAACGATATAACTAGACTACAAGTCTCATCCTTGACTTATCGACCACATGTAACCAATTAACAACCAATGACAAACCATCAACCGTAAACATACATCCTTTCCATGCAACCCAGACCCACCAAGGATCCCTAGAACATCACTTATGTTTTTAACATGTAAATCCCGATCTATGCTAAGACCAACCTCATATTTTAATGTACACACCCGGCCTCTCATGGACCATATGCAAAAGTCACATTCAAGAATACAACCCGGTCCACTAATGGAACTATTGAAAAAATACAATCAATGCAAGTAAAACAAACCCGTACCAGACGTGGTACCCGAGCCAACCATTATGAATTTTCGTACCAGGCGTGGTACCCGAGCCAATTGAAAAGTATCATGTACCAGACGTGGTATTGATAACGCTCAAATACACTCTCCAAGAAGAGGTGATTGTGATCGTCAGAGCAAAACATATTTATAATTCTCAACGGATGTCAGGGTCGAACCCAAAGAGAACAATGTAATCGTGATTGAGCTAATAAAAAATCTAAGCAACTTATTAAAGTTCAATTAACAAAATAAAAGATATCAAAAAGGAAGGTTTATGAACTAAAATGAAAGATAAGGAAAATTAATTACAAGATAGATTGATCAATGCTTTCACCTTGCTTTCATCAAGCAAGGGCAACAAGGAAGACTTGGGAATGGGAATTTAATTCATAAGACTTGTACCCAATTAACATGTAGGTAGTCTTGGCTAAGAGCATGCCTAACCGTCTTTCGACCAATTGAGCATATATCTCGTGTATTCTCTCGAACCTCTACGAGTAAGCAATAAACCAACCAATTCAACTTGGGTAAGTTGGACTATTTCTAGCCCCAACTCTTAGATGGGGATTTCCGACAATCAAGCTATCTCTAGCCTCGATCTAGAATGGAAACCCCAAATTCCCACTATTAAATCTTCCTGAATTGAGGAACTCCTCTTTCAAGAAAGAACCCAATTAGAAAACTAAGTCAATGTTTGCAACCATTAACTATAAATTCAAGCATGGAGGATTCAATAGACCCGCATAATCCAGCAAGAGCAAATACTAGATAAGAATTCAATACCCAAACAAGTATGATCTCTAATACAAAACCCAAATCTCAATTCAACAATAACACCTACAAATTAGCAATTAAAAACAAGAGTTGAAGAATGGAATTTAAGGGTTTTACGATAAAGAACATCCAAATCTTCACTCCTATGGTGTTGCTTGATGAACTTGCTCCCAGGATTTGCCAAAAGTTGTGAAAATAGCCAAAGATGCTTTCCAAAATGGCTGAGAAGTCTTTTATGTGGATTGGGGTTTCCACAAGGGTGAAATGTCATTTATGCCCAGTTTCACGCTCAATCACAGTGAAGCGCTATCGCGCTCAAGGAGTTTACACTGATCAGCGCAATCGCGTTGTGTTGGAGCGATCGTACGCTTGTCTTTGACTGGCATCGACCACTTCTTCTGCAGTGCTATCGCGCCGCTCTAACATAATCGTGCACAAGCTTGTTCTCTTCCTTCAATACTATTGGCGCCAGTCCAGTGCGATCGCACTGAGTTGCCCAGATTTCCAGAATTTCTCCATCTTAACGTGTTTTCATTCGATTTCGCACCGATCACTTCTAAATCACATAGACCTGGATAATAGAAGCAAATCATGTCAAATGCATTATTTTCTCTCAATTAGGAAGGCAAAAGTGTAATCTTAAAGGCTAAATAAGTAGGTAGAATACCAACTTATCAAACCCACAAACTTGAACTATTGTTTGTCCTCAAGCAACTACAATTCTAATTCAAGAGGCACACAACACAAGTGAAATGACAATACCATAAGTCAAGGAAAACCCTTATCAAGCACCAAACATGACTTTGGTTGGTACTAATGATTAGTCAATCACATGATAACTTAATCTAGGCGTTCCCCTCTATTAAAAACACAATTCAAGGATGCAATGGAACTATATGAACAACCAAGTGACAACAACCAATCCTCAAGATGTGACTCAAATCACTAGCTTACACAAAACATGCTCATTTGACTCATTTTCGGAGTTTGTCAATGTCACCAACTAATCAAATTCGCATGCCCTCACAAGAACGAAAGTTCCAAAAACATATTATCTACAAAGACAATCACAAGGGACAAATACAAAAACACTTACACTCACAATAATTTCAAGTACCAACAAGTATCTTATTTTCATTCTCAACTAGCTCAAGAACAGTTGGTAGGAGATCTCAAAGGGCTTTTCTAAGCTTGTAATGTAGGCTCGGAGACGGGTAGGATATGCATTTGGATTCAAGTGACTACATCCTCCTCGAACTCTACACAACATTTTCAATTCGAAACCAAGGTCATTTCTTTCATTTTCATTCAACACGAGGCACCATTTCACTACATTTTATTTGAAGCCCCAATTTTCATCATTTTCTTCACCTTGGAGGATTTTCTTTCTTTTCTTTCATCTTTGCTTTTCTTTTCAAAATCTTCCTTTTTTTTGGCAATTCTCTTTAGGCAACAAACCAAGATAAGCTCATTTAGTACTCCTCTAAGGTACCTTTTATCAACCCCCAAACTTAGGCTTTTAGCCTCGATTTCACACTTGTGGAATTCAAGGAGGGACGAGTTTAAGAGAAAGATTCAAGTTCAAAATGATTCAAGGCTTGTACCGAGGTTGCCAAAGAAAAGGTATTAGGCTCAAGAGGGGTGACTAATGATACAATTTAAGTGCAATGGTGGCTTTTAAGGCTAAGTAGGCTTCAATAATCACAAAGAAGGCCTAAGATTATTTCTCCAACCAAGAGTAATCAAGACTAGCATTAAAGGCTAACAGGGCAAGTTCTAGTTAACACAAGCAAGTACAAGAATTATTCAAATAAACTTCACCACACATGGCATGCGAATCATTCAAGAAGGATCATTTTAACTTCCTAAATAAGAACAAAAAGGATCCACATTCTACAGTATCACCGCTAATAAGGTAAGAGTCATAAAAAGATCAAAGGGGTTGTCACAAACATCATTCTTTGCCCCAAACTTTTCACAAAATTTTTGGAGGGTTATGCCTATTTCACTTAGCATGCAAGACTAACTTCATTAGTACTAAACAAGTCAATCGCAACCAAAACCTCAAAAGATGACGATTTACCCTTAAGAATGACGTCACTCAGTTTATCATTAGGGAAATTCATCAACCCGGCCATGAACTTATACATCATGTCCCAAGCCTCCCCATCCCATTTTGCTGCCAACTTCACCACTCGGAGACTCTGCACCTGACACCTCCGACTTCCTGAGTCGCCCTTAACCCTTGGACTTCCCAAGTCACACTTAACCTTAGACTTCCCAAGTCACACTTAACCCTTAGATTTTCCAAGTCACACTTAATACGTAGACCGACTACTATGTCCAGACCCGGAATACCATTCCGTGACTCAAATCAACCTCTATGACTCAATAACCAGAAGTAAACCCAGTTAATCGCTAACTATACCACATACATACATAAATACTACTTACAATGCCTGAACAGCCCCAGAGACCTCTGGGACGATACCCAATAGACAACAACAGCCAACATACAGTCCAAACTCTCAGTCTTACTCCTAACTTATCAATCATATGGAACAGGTTCAATAATTATTTAACAACGAGCAATAATCATGACACTTACCCTTTTTATACTACCCAGACCCACTAAGGATCCCTAGACCAACACCTATTGTTAACATGCAATGCCCGGTCCACAGGATCAACCCAACATTTAAGTGTAACAACCCGACCTCTCAAGGACCATTTGCAATATTACAAATTCAACATTCAACCTGGCCCACTCATGGAACCTTCGACAAACACAATCAATAATGCAACTTAAACTCATACCAGACGTGGTACCCGAGCCAACTGATAGAACATGTACCAAGCGTGGTACCTGAGCCAACCATTAGTATCCTATACCAGATATGGTACCCGAGCCAACCATTAGTATCCCATACCTGGTGTAGAACCCAAGCCAATCGAATATCACACAAAAGCAATAGTCAATGCTTAAATGACAGAAAACACCCTTGTAAACCAACAAGCAACAATCAAGTTCACTTCACATATTGACATCCCAAATGTTTGGATATACATAATTTCCTTTCCTAAGCATGAAAACACATACAATACCAGGCTATAGTTACATGCATACACATTGCTTTTGGCAAAACATTAACCATCACCTACTCCCCTCCTGAGTACGCAACCTTAACCTTGAAATCCTGTCCGAAGATTAAATTCCCGTTCACCCCTTAGACACATAACTAACAGGTATATCAATTCAGGGACACTCCCTTTTAGACAACATAACATAGGGAAGACACCCCTAACATTGATACATCAACCATTCTTGTTTAGATCTTCCACTTTTAGACCGAATCATTCCTGAAATCCCCTTTAACTAGTCATTTAATTTATCCATTTATTACCGGTTCCCCGAACCTTCCCAATTGTCTAGTTCTTGAACCCAACTAGACATGTATAGACCACCCAGAATGAAATAAATCACCCTAACCCTATCTGTTATATTCAAACAACCAGCCAGAACACAATCATCCTCCAAACTCCGTGCTGGAAGGCCTAAACATGATTTCTCCTTTTCGTCTATATAATAATATGAAATGGAAGCAAGTCAAGTCTACTCAATGAAAATAATATAGCCTACCTGGACATCAAGAAGCTGCACAATTTATATTTTGGCTCTATGAAGGCGTTTCCTGACAGATGACAAGGCTAAAATCCTGGGTTTCGCGTCCTTTTAGCCATAATCTCTCCTCCCCATGGCTGCCAAGCTTTGGAGCAGCCTAGGAGGATTTTTGGAGTAACCCTAGTATATTTTTCAACTAAGAAGGAGAAGACTTTTATAAAAATTGTGTAATCTAGCTTTTGTCGTTTGCCATGCCGCTATAGCGAATGGTTGACCGCTACTACAGTGGCGCTGTAGAGGAATAATTTCTACTATAGCAGAGTGACGTCAGCTCGGATCAATTTTCCAAAAATCTAAAATTCAAGTCACATCAACCCCACTTAATTCAAAATGTATTTAATCATTCCCAAAATTTATGATATGGTGATTTCTAAAATAACGATGGATCCGGTCGTTACAATTAATTGACTAATTCAATTAACTAGTCTTTATTAAGACGAAATTAGTTACATAAAAAAATTCACTGACTAATATATCATGGGGCTGAGATAATACAATAATTTCAATAAATCAACATTTTTTTATTTTATCAAAAATCAATATCTTTTACTATTGGTGGAATATTCTATGAAAACACAGTCAATCATTTTTTATCTTATTTTACCCTTTTGGGTTTAGAAACTTACACTTTAGCCAAACACCCCCGCACTTTAAAGTAATTCAAGTTAGGCCTTCTTCTTTTTCATTTTTCGTATGATATAAATTGTGTTTTCTATGGGATACTCGATTGAGTATTCGGCTAGCCATTATTATAGTTTCCCCCCATAAGTTCTGTGGTAAATCAAAACTTATCAACAAGCACTAATATTTATTAATGATTAATTGATCATTATTATTATCGATCAACAAAAGGCGGGTAGCCTTTTTTTCAACGGTGACGTCTATACAAATAATTATATTTTAATAGACACATCTTTTCATAAAAGATCCTGACATTTCAAGTGACACCCTTTCATGAAAGAATATAACTCTTATAAACAAGTATATGTTCAATTGGGTAGTTTACAAACTAGTCATATACTAGTTAAAATTCACCGACCACCAAATCAGATATCCTCCAAAGATTTTGTGGATTTGATATAATACAAGAATGTCATTAGATTTCATATTTTATTCTTTCAAATTAAATTAGACACTAAGTCTAACATTAACTTTACCATAAGTCAAAAACTTTTATATTTTAAATATTATTTTCATGATCTCAAAAATAATTTTAAGTATTAGTATAAGTCTAATTCATATTTTACAACCTTGAACATGATCACATAGTTTTATACATATACCAAATAGTATATCAACTAATTTATGCCATGTAAATATACTAATAAAGAATACTTTGAGATCATCAAATAATAAATATCTACTCTAAATTATTTAAATATGAAAAGATGTGTCTTTTAACTTATTTTAGAGACAACAGTCTAAAGTTATTGCACTGTGAAAAGTACTTATCTAAGATTCCTTTTCAAAATAGAGAATAAATCTCATCAACCATAAATTTGCGGGTGTCTTTCACTTTTGTTTTCCAAAAGAGAAAAAAAATCATTGTCCAATCACTTCTCTTATTCTTTTTTTGAGAATTTTTTGTTATTGGCTAAGAAATTCTTCAAACTAATTCAGTTTTTTTTTCTTTCAAATTTTTTTGTAATGGTAAATATTAAGTGTAGTTTTTTTTATTAACCTTTTAAAATTACTGTATTTAAATAATTATACATATACTATATAATTTGTAGCTACTTTATATTATAGAAGTGAGCACCCACAAACATAAAATTCTGGATCCGCCACTATTTGTGTTGAGTTGTGTTGTGTGTGTGTTGTGAAGGGGAATATGGGGAGTAATGGGGAAAGGGTGTAAGAGACGTGAGGGAGTGGAGGAGTAGGTTAGGAGTTTAGGTTAGTGGTTATTATTTTATTTTTAGTTTTACCTTTTTAATTTTTTTGCCATTATTTAAAGATATAAATAAAATATAACGATAAAATTATTAGCTAACTATTTTGAACAAAAAAAATATAGAAAAAGTCAAAAAGCTAGATTAAAAATATCATTAAGAAATATTAAAATTACTAGCTTATTTATTAAAATTTAAATTAAAACAACACATATTTTTTGTGAAAATTTTCTTCTTTTTACTTGAAAAGAAAAGTAAAAATAAATAAATTTATCCTACAAATGTGACTCTATTTTTATAGTTTCGATTTTTAAAAGTAAGACTTATTAACAATAAAATAAATATCTAAAGATTTAATTTAGACTTAAAGGAAATAATTAAGCTAAAAATGAATTACAATTCGAGAAGAATCAAAATCACGTGTCTACAAACATGTTATTAATATAAAACTATAGCAACATGAGTTATTGATATAAAATTATAATTTTATTTTAAATTGACATATTAAATGGCTTGAGATCAAAAGATGCTAAATGATCTATATCCTTCAGTGTTTATCTTTACTTTCAAAGTGATTTGTTAGTGATAATAAAACTAAATACATATTCAAACGCATTAACTACTTTTCTAAAAAGCTCCAACATACACAACTAGCATTCTAATCCATAAACAACCATATTATTGGTTTTATAATTTATATCATAGAATTTTTTAAACAAATATATATTATTATACTTATATATTCTGTAAATTGCATTATTATATACTATATATAATATTATTTATTATGTATGTTACATAAAAAAAATATCATTTATTATATATAGATATTTGTTATATATTTGAGCATACATTTTTGCATTTATGCCAAGGAAAACTTTTTGTTTAACATCTTTAAAAAAAAATTTATTTGTTTATTATCGGATTCAGCACAAATCATAAATAAGTTTTATCAATGATTATCAAGCATTTATATTAGGTATATATATTATTAATATAGTATAATATATTAAAATTTAAATTTACATTGAGATAATTTTTTTACATCATGAAAAAGAAAAAAAATAAAGAGCAAATATGGGAACAACATAAAGAAAGTCAAATTTTATGAGATTGAGTATCAATTAATTAAGATTCTTAATTTAATGAGATTTCAGGCTTGATTGTGATTTATTTTATGTTAATATATTTCATAGAGATATTTTTAATAATATAATAAGTTGTACACAATGTAACTAAAAAATAAAAATTTGAATAATTTTGTGTTTATATAATTTTTCAAAAATAGTTATAATTTATTTAAAATATCTTTTTTTTTAAAAATATTTATATAATTTTTCTTAGAAAATAAATATGCACAATGTAAAAGGAAAAGTAGAAGAGGTTGAGTGGAATAATGAGGTTCACTGAGGAGATTCAAAACAAAGGTATATAACATAAAGAAGAAATTAATAAGCATTTTTATTTGGCTAATGCCTTGTTGTAAGTTACATAGAAACAAGAATTAAATTTCAATTGCATACTTTGTAAGGAAGAATCAAAGTACTCCAACTTTTATTGCTCCTTTCTATTTTATTCCCAAAAAAAATTTAATTCTTCAATCTATGCTTTCATTAATTTCTGCAATCCGACCTTGAGGTGGTTTTGTATGTCCACAAATACATAAGATGCCATTGCAGTAATAGGGTGGCTTATTTCCACAAAGATATGCACACCTATTGGGATCTTTGTCGCAACAACACATGGGAGTATCCTTTGCTTCAGCCTTTGGAAAAATACCTATCAAATAAAATTTCATAATTTATTATTATTATTATTTCATATACATATAGACAAAAGCGTATATACAAGATTTTATCATAGTATATATATAATTAATAGATAAATATATTTCATATTCAAGCACAAGAAATTTTGCAAAATGAACTTAGAAAAGTTATAGAAAAACGAAAGCAAGTAAAAGACTTACAGAGTCCTATCATCATAAAGATGAGGGAAAAAATCAATACTTTAAAAGTCATGTCTTAATATTGGTGAAATGCTCAATAAGCCACTTGAAAGTAATTTGTGTAGGTGTTTGATGATGATGTTCTTTTTCTTTTGTGTCCTATTTATAGCATATTTGGTCAACAATTTAAGAAAAATAATATTTTTTGAATCCTGTAATGAATTTCTCTCCCTTTTTTGGTCAATCGCATTTAAGTTGATATGCCAATATTCTATGGATATATCACTTGTACACGTAACACGCTTGGACTTTGATTTGACTGATATATTATGTCATTTTGACATGTGACACGATTTTATTGGCTTTCTTATTTAATTTGGCATGCATGAGCGGAGCTATCCTTGCACGGTGTCTTATTTAATATATGCGATTCAGTTTCTGTCACGATCCAACCCGCTGCAAGTGGCACCCATCCATAACCCCCCAATGAGCGAACCAATTATCTATCAGCACTTAGCAAAACTAACAGCTCAAAAACCAATTGCATTAGGTAAACTAGCATCCATAGCTAAAGCAAATACCAAACATAATAATCCTGCGAAAATTTTTCCTAGAACATGAAAGTCATCAAAATATCTACTAGAGAATGTACTAAGAAACTATGGTAGCTGAAAAAAGTAGCTCACCCTAGGAATTTGAAAACTCTCCGGACTACAGCTGAGGTCGCATAGCAGCCACTGGAATATGTTCTGTACTGATAAAAGAAAAGCAAGTGTTGAATCAGTACACAATCACAGTGTACTGGTAGGATCATGGGCTAGCTCCAATAAACAATATGTGAATAATAAATTAAAACTGAGTAAAGCAGTACAACATGTAATAACGACCAGCAAAATATAATTTCCAGACTCTCAGTCTTCCTTCTAAACTTATCAACCACATGAACAGATTCAATAACCACTTAAGCAATGAGCAAATATCAATAGTATATACCCTTTTTATTCTACCCGGACCAACCAAGGATCCCTAGACCAACACCTAAGTGTTTAACATGCGATTCCCAATCCACACAAGGACCAATCCCACAATTAAGTATAACTACCCGGCCTCCAATAGACCAATATGCAGCAATCACAGATCACAATCAACTCGGTCCACTCATGAAACCTTCAACAAAATGGAATCAACAAACATAAATAAAACTCGTACCAGGTATGATACCCAAGACAATCGATATAGAACCTTTACCAGGCATGGTACATGAGCCAACTGATAAGTATCCCATACCAGGCGTCGTATCCGAGCCAGTCAATATTATTTTATACCAGGCATGGTACCCAAGCCAATCAAATATCACATACAGTCCAACAAATCAAAATAAATGAACAAATCACACATGTAAACCAACAAGCAACAAACCAAGATCATTTTACAAGATTGACACCCGGACACTTAGACAATTCTTAAATTCATTTCCTAAGCATGCAATGTACATATAGTACTAAGTCACAGTTACATGAACATATATTTCATATAGGAAAACAATAATCATCACCTACCTTGAATATCTTGAAAACTATACTGGACCAGAGCCTTCCCATTTTTTGAAGCTTTCGCTTGTTCTTGGTCTAAAAACAATTACAAGCAACTACAATCAATCCAAATAGCCTAATAATACTCGGATTATGCTCAAATCTTAATCCTCAGGCAAACCTATGATCATTCCATCCCTCTCAGGGCTTTTCCACCATTAATTCACCTAAAATTGCCATTTTTATGGATACATTAAGCGAATTATGGTATTTTAGGCATGAATGAACAATAATAATCACAACCCAAAAATTCTACACCCTAAAATCCCCCTATTCTACACTCTTAGGTTAATCCAAACCTTTTCCCAATCCCATAGTTAATGATTCTACTGCGTAGCAATCATAGTACTAAGTTAGGGGAGCGAAATCCTTACCTTTAGGATGAAATTTGGTGGAAAACTGACTTGGAATCGTCAAAATTGCCTCTGCCCTTTCCCAAAATGTTCTTCAGAATTTCTGAACATTTTTGGGAAAGTTTCTGCATTTACCCCAACTTATTCTGCTATAGCGGTCCATACACTGCTATAGCGGCAACGCCATCGAAGAACCGACCGCTATGGCGGTGCTGACCGACATTGACTTTTGCTATAATAGAAATTTCTCTGCTATAGTGGAAGATACTGTAGCACAGTATCAACCACTATAGCGATTAACACGGGACATGTCACGACCCAAACCCGCCGTGACTGGCACCCACCCTAACCCCCGGATGAGCGAACCAATATCAACCCAAAACTTAACCGTTCTAACAGCTCAAAACCAGTTGCAATAATGTAAACTAACATTCATGTCTCAAAACACTAAATAGATAAGAAACTGCGAAAAAATCTCCCTAGAACTTGAAAGTCACCGTACCAAAACATTCTACCAATCATCTAGAGTACGGGAATACAATCCCAAAATAAAGAGACTTTAAGCCCAAAATAATTGGGCTATAACTAAATGAAGAAAATAAGGTAGCTCAACCGAAGTAGCTCACCCTTGAGATCTGAAAGCACTAGGACTACAAGTGAGGACGCGTGCCAGCCGCCGGAAGATGTCCTATACTCACAAAAAGAAAAATAAGTGCAGAATTAGTACACAACCACCGTGTACTGGTAGGATCATCGAACAGCTCCAATACACAAGGTATGAATAGTAAACCAAAGCTGAGTAAAGCAAAGTAAATATGTAACAAGTCAACGATATAACTAGACTACAAGTCTCATCCTTGACTTATCGACCACACGTAACCAATTAACAACCAATGACAAACCAGCAACCTTAAACATACGTCCTTTCCATGCAACCCAGACCCACCAAGGATCCGTAGAACATCACTTATGTTTTTAACATGTAAATCCCGATCTATGCTAAGACCAACCTCATATTTTAATGTACACACCCGGCCTCTCATGGACCATATGCAGAAGTCACATTCAAGAATACAACCCGGTCCACTCATGGAACTATTGAAAAAATACAATCAATTCAAGTAAAATAAACCCGTACCAGACGTGGTACCCGAGCCAACCATTATGAATTTTCGTACCAGGCGTGGCACCCGAGCCAATTGAGATCATTAAATAATAAACATCTACTCTAAATTATTTAAATATGAAAAGATGTGTCTTTTAACTTATTTTAGGGACAAAAGTCTAAAGTTACTGCACTATGAAAAGTACTTATCTAAGATTCCTTTTCAAAATAGAGAATAAATCTCATCAACCATAAATTTGCGGGTGTCTTTCACTTTTGTTTTCCAAAAGTTTTTCCACCATGTCAATGATGTCATCTTTGCCAATACTTGCTCAGTATCAGCCACTAAAATTGATGGAAATCTCATGTAACGAATTTAATCCCCTAAATGTACACAAGGTTATGGATTATTTCCTCCCAGAATAAAATAGATATACATGCCGCTTGAGTAGCGGTGCCTCAAAAGCTAATGACTTTATTGAACGGCAACAAATCACACATGACCCTATATTTTTTTGTTTGTAAGAAAATATGTAGAGGAAATGCAGAAAATTCAATGCAGAAAATTCAATGCAGAAAATTGAGGTTAGTCGTATAAATTTATAGTCAATGAAAATATAGTATAAAGAGGTGTTTATTGTGACTTATCAGAAAAGTCACAACTTATAGAAAAAGTAACAAACTATATGTCACGACCTAATCTACCGGGCCGTGCGGGCTCCTACTCTAACCACCTAGATAGACGAACTCTCACCACCCATCCAACAGGTAACATGTGAAAAAATAGAAAGTAGCAAAATAAACCTTTCCTTCTCAAAAGAAACCTTTTTATTACAACACCGAAAAGTAGAAGAACAGTTTTACACTTGAAAACACCCCTCCCTAGGATCTAGTCTAAACAGGTACAAGAGCTACTACAAGATGATACAAAAGAAAGAAAGAGACACAACTTTCGCCATGGAATCGAAGGACAGAAGCTGTTGGAGATCCTCATCGCCGTGTACCTACGAAACATCACCAACCCTGCAATCAGACTATACCCAAAAAGGTATAGCAAGAGTAGAATCAGTACAACCACACGTACTGGTAGGCATCATCGGTCGACCCGAATCCACTCCTACCATCATATAAGAAAAACAGGGAAAAACATGACTGTAAATAATATAATTTCCATCCCCCAACCTCCTCCCTGATTATATAATACACACTTGATCCTTTCTACTCCTTTCACTGCCAACTCCCGCACTTCCCAGACTACCCAAGTCATACTGACCTTAGACTTCCCAAGTCTTACCAACCTTAGACATCCCAAGTCTCACTACTAGTCCAACCCTTAAGTCCTGACCCAGACTACCACCCTAGACTTTCCAAGTCTCACTACTAATCCAACCCCTAAGTCCTAACCCGGACTACCACCCTAGACTTTCCAAGTCTCTACCTAGCTTGTTCCCGCATGAAATCCACCCTTCATAACTATAAACAACAATCATATAACCAATAAACCATCATTTTTGTCTAGCTCGGACCCACCCTAGGATCCCTACCTAACAACACCTAACTGTCAAATGGACAACCCGGTCTAAACCAAGACCAACCCAATAGATATAGCAAGATTCTCGATCACTCAAGGGTGATAAGTGATATCACAAATCAATATCACAACCCAGTACACTCATGAAACCAACACCAATGCAACAATGAAATCAATACCAATGAAATAATGCAGTAAAATGAACTCGTACTAGGCATGGTACCCGAGTCAACCATTAGTATCCCGTACCAAGCGTGGTACCCGAGCCAACCATTTGTTATTCCCGTACCAGGCGTAGTACCCAAGCTAACCGTTAGTATACCCGTACCAGGCGTGGAACCCGAGCTAACCGAATATCAATGAATCCACAGTCAAATAATGAACAAACAACTTGTAAACAACCAAGCAACACACCGTTCAATCCACAAACTGTAAAACAGGACCCTTAGACATTCTAAACAATTTCTCTAAGCAATGAAATTCATACAAATACTTAGATAAGAGTACAAGAATATACAATATTCACAGGAATCGTAAGCTATCACCTACCCCATTCTGGGTAAATAGTGAACCACCAAATCCTGTCCGAAGACTAACCCCGATTCTCTCCTTGTTCCAGCATAAAATGACCAATTCCCTTTCTTACTAAAAGTTAGCAACTACGTGAATTCCGTAACCTTACCACCACCCACACATGAGGGGGTCACCTCCCTTTTTAGCCTTAGTAAAACCATCAACTACACCCCAGCCATTTACCTTCCCGAAACCCCATCTAAGAGTTTCCCATTTCTATTATCGATGTTCCCAAGCACTATCCCAGTTCCCCGAACCTTCCCAACATCCTATTCCCTGAGCCTATCATTTATCATACCAAAACAACAATATGACCTTATTATACATATCATAAGACCAGCCATTTACTCTGTACAATCCTAAACCAAACATAACCAAACCCGAATCTGCCAGACTCCGTGCCCGAAGACCTAGAAAATGGATTCTCCATTCCACTATACAATAAGTATGGAAAGTAAATATGTCTATCTACTCAAGAAAACCTAGACTACCTGGACGCCGAGCAGCTGCAATGGTGTATTTTTGGCTCCGTGAAGGCATTTCTGACTATTCTGCAGGCCTGAATCCATGGTTTTCTCGCTCCTTTAGCTGAAAATCCTCCTCCTCATGGTCCCCAAACCTTGTAGTAGCGTAGGAGGGTTTTTGGAGAAACCCTTGTATGTTTTCTAACTAAGGAGGAGAAGATTTTTAATGAAAAATCCATTCTGAGGCTTCTACCTCCCGTCACTCTGCTATGGCGGTTTACCCTTCCGCTATAGAGGTCCCGCTATAGCGGAGTAATTACCGCTATAGAAGAATGACGTCAGCCTGGACTATTTTCCAAAATCTAAATTTTTTTGTTACGTCACCCTACTTAAACAAATGTACTTTAAATAGTTCCCCAATTAATTCGGTTTCATGATTCTTACAGTAATGACGGGTTCGGTCATTACAACAGATACCAATTTACCCATCGTTCATCCTTGAACGATCCCGGTATGAAACTAGATAAGGGACACTAGTCCAAAACTTTTGCCATCCCAAGTGACCGTGTAATTAACGAACCTACGCAAGTTGCCAAACCTTCCCTTAAAGAGTCTTACTGACGAGAAAGAAAAGATTTAAAATTATCCCATCTTGACGAGGAATTTATGAGCCTTCCAAGGAAAACTACCCGTTTTCCCATTTTGAGCACCTAAGAAATTCGAGGCCTCATACCACATCAAAATGGACGAATTTTATAAAGACCCGGGAGAACCTTCCCTTTTCAAAAACTGACTTACTGTATATTATAGCGGAAAATACACCGTTATAGTTGTCCCACTATAGCGGACTACTGACCGCTATAGCGGTTGACAGCAGAATGAAATAGGGGAGAAAATGGACTTCACCCCCATTCTCCCCACATTCCTTTCAAAAACTCTACATTCTCTCTCGATCACTCCACTCCCGACGTCAAAATTTCCAGGTAATAGTCGATTTTACTCCTTCCTTTACTCTCTTCCACGATTTTATACATGTTTTTGGTAGAAACTAGGAACTTGGGTGTATATTGAAGTGGGTTTTTAGACTTGACTTGGGTTTGGATTTTTATTTTGTTGAATTTCTGAAGCATGGATATTTCCTTTACGTTTACAATGCCTCCAAGGCATTTTGGGCGTAAGGATTACGCTATTATTGGCCAAAAATAGGTGGAATGCGAAGGGTCGTTCTTGAACAAAAGTGGTGATTTGGGCAATTTATAGGGGTTATAATGCCCAAATTTTTGTAGAAAACGGCAATGGGATACTTTGGGTAGGGGGATCTGAACTTGGAATGTCAAAAATGGAGTTTTGGACCAAGGGGCGCAATTGATGCACCCCTTGAAGGTCTGGGACAATGAAGACCCCTATAGCAGTTGGGCTTCGCTATGGCGGTCCCGCTACAGCGGATATCCCTCCGCTATAGCGGTTCCGCTATAGCGGTTCCGCTATAGCGGAAGGTCGCAAAATAGTGGCCTCCCAAGTCAACACTTAGAAAAAATTTCCTCCCCTTTATGCTCTATTGCTCTTTTAATCTCGCCTCTTCATTACCTAGCAGGAAAATAACAACCCAATGGCTGAAGGACAATGGCCTGACTATGGCTATGAGCATTTTGCCGATGAAGCTAGCCGAAAAAGGTTCATGGACTACCAAAAGTTTGGCTTCTGCTATGAAAAGGGGGTTGCAAAATGACTTAGGTGGACGGGAAAGCAGTCGAGTTCTTCCGTAGGATTCAAGAGTTTGTTTGGGGTCCCTCCCTTGCTAGAGGCTCCTCCTCTCGCATTAATAGGCTGGGTGTGGGAGTTCTACGCCATCCTTCCCACCATTCTTTGGGATGAACCCAACCCTACCATCAGACTCTGAGGAGTGGACGTTCACGTGGATGCCTAGACAATAAATGAGGTGCTAGGGGTGCCCTACATCTTCAATGAGGCGTGCGAGGCTAAGTCTCGACAGTGGGATATGACTTGGCTGAGGGATACTTTAGTGCAACCCGAATTCAGAGATAAGGTGTACTGGGTCAACCCCAAGGGCGTCGCTAGTGTCTACTTCTCCTCCGAGGCTAGGAGATCGCTGAACTTGGTGTCCCGGAAGATCCGTCCATCGGGAAACCATACCTATGTGACTTATGCCAGGGCTTTGGTGATGGCTTGTGCTATGCAAGGTATTATCATGAATGTGGGGGAGCAAATCATCTTCGAGTGGAAGGAATTCTACTGGGGTCATAGGAAGAGCCCTTATCTATCGGGCTTGGTGTCGGAGCTGCACAGATGAGCTGGTGTGCCTCAGGACCATAATGACTCAGAGGTGACCATGGACGAGCCCTTTGACCCTGTCCGGGTGAAGGACATCCCCAAGAAGAAGAGGAAGATGAACGATGCAGGAAGCAGCCAGCCGGTGGAGGAGGTCGATAATGATGATGATAATGATGACATCCCTGCCCCTTCCCAGCCCCAGCCCTCGATCACTAGAGCCCAGCTGGAAGAGAATCTGGCAGCTGTCCAGAGGTTTATGGAGGATCCTAATGCTGGAGGTTCAGCCCTCCCTCTGTAATGACTGGGTCCGTCATTACGGGTAGTCAGTTTGTTCCAGGTTTTAGAGTTAGAAAACTCCAGATTTGGGATTTTGAAATTTTAGACTAGGCTAGTCTCGGTCAGTTTTGGAGCGATCTGGAGTCTATAGAAATCCGGGTAAGGATTGGGTTAAGTGTCTAATTTTGAGCTAGTTTTTCACATAGCCAAGACATAAGGGAGTCCGGGGGACTTTTCAGAATCAAATTTGGGTTAGTAGAACTCTCGGAATCGCGATTGACATGAAGGGGTTATTTCGGATTATCGGGGGAAGTAAGTGTGTTGTAAAATGGGCAAATTTTGGATATTTCTGGACAATCTGTCCGTGATGAGTGCAACGGCTCCGCCGTGGCGACCTCTGCTATAGCAATGGAAAATACGGCTATAGTGGAAGTCAAGGTGGTCAACGCTGGTCGGAACCTATAGAGGAGCAGGGACCGTTATAGCGGGCTCGATGGGAATTAATGCAGAAATATTCCCTAAAACGTTCAATTTTCATAATTTCATTTTGGGAGAAGGGAAAGGAGATTCTAGGCGATTTTCCTCCATTTTCCATTATTTTTCTTCCCTAAGGTAAGGTTTCTACTGCCCCAAACTTTGTACTACTTTTCCTACGTGGTAGAATTGCTAGGAGGGAACTTGGGGAAAGGTTGGAATGACCTAGAGATGGTAGAATTCAGGGAAGAAGGGGGATTCTAGGCATGAAAGTTCTTGGATATTGATAAAAGTAAGGTATTATGATCGTATGTTGTTAAATTCTCTATTTTTATCCATGAAAATGATAGAACTAGGGAAATTAATAGCGGGAAGCCCAGGAAAAAGGGTAGGACGATCATGGGTGGCCTAGGGGTCTGGGATTTGGTGTAATCCGGGTAATGTGCAGACCTTGTTTATTAATTCAAGTACTTATATGTTGTTTTAGACCAAGAATGAGAAAGGAATCCAGAACACGGGAAAGCTCGGGTTGAGTAGAGCTTGGATCATTTTAAGGTAGGTGATGGCTTACGATTCTCGTAAATGTTGTATACTTTCGTGCTCTTATCTAAGTGTTTGTATGAATTACATTGCTTAGAGGAATTGTTTAGAATGTCTAAGGGTCCTGTTTTAAAGTTTGTGGATTGAACGGTGTGTTGCTTATTAGTTTTACAAGTTGTTGTTCATTATTTGACTGTGGACTAATTGACATTTGGTTGGCTCGGGTACCATGCCTGGTACGGGTATAAGAAATGGTTGGCTCAGGTACCACGCCTGGTATGGGATACTAACGATTGGCTCAGGTACCACGCCTGGTACGGGTTTATTTTATTACATCATTAAATTGTTATTGTTATATTGCATTGACTGTTATTGGTTCCATGAGTGGACTGGGCTGTGTTATTGAAATGTAATATTTGTTGGTGGTCCTTGAGTGACCGAGAATCTTGTTATGTCTGTTGAGTTGGTCTTGGATTAGGCCGGGTGGTCTGTTTAACACTTAGGTGTTGTTTAGAGGGGATCTCAGGGTAGGTTCGGGCTAGACAAAAAAGATGATTTATTGCTTATGCAATTGTTGTTTAGAGTTAGAAAGGGTGGATTTCATGCGGGAACAAGCTACGTAGAGACTTGTAGTCTAGGGGTGCCTGTTGACTTGTTGCATGTCTTCTGTACTTATACTTGATTTGTTGCACTGATTATACACTATTTTATTTGGAACTGGCTGATGATCCTACCAGTACACAGTGGTTGTGTACTGATACTGCACTTCCTTCTTCTTTTTTGAGTACAGGAAATCTTTCGGCGGTTGATGCATGACCTCACCTGTAGGCCTGACTGTTCCAGATGTTAAGGGTGAGTTGTTCGACCAAGCCGCCTTGGTGTTTATCTTTTGAGTTGTAGCCCAATTGTTTTGGGCTTAGACTATCTCTTTATCATTATAAGTTTTGGGGTTGCATCCCAGTACTCTAGTATTGGTAGTATTTGGTACGATGACTTTCAGATGCTAGGGGGGATTTCCGCAGTTTTATTTCAATGAAACACCTTTTGCTTATTTGAATTGTTAGTTTATATTCCTGCTTGCTGGTTTTAGGCTGTTAGTCTAGGCAAAGGGTTGAACTCTACTGGTTCGCTCATCTCGGGGTTGGGTGGGTGCCACTCACGATGGTCTGGGTCATGACAAAGATGGTATCAGAGCCCTAGGTTCGTTGATCTTATTGTATCAAAAAGGTCTGGTAGAGTCTTGAGGAATGGTGCAGAGATGTCCAGACTTTTCTTCCAGAGGCTATGGGGCTTTAGGAAAAACTATATCTTCCTTCTTTCCTTTGTGCTATAACTTGATTCCAATTGGTATCTGGTGATAAAAATTTCTATCTAACCTCATTCACTCTTTTGTACACAGATGGTTAAAACTAAGAGCAACGGAGCTAGAGTAGCAGTCCCAGTGTCGGGCTCGGCTGTCCATGGTAGAAGCAGGGGAAGGGGCAGAGGACGAGGTAGAGCCACACCCGCCAGGGGTGGAGCTCAAGCTGCTGCTGAAGTACATGAAGCAAACCCTCCCCTACCTCAGGAACATATTGCTGAAGATGTGGAAGTTGTGGTTGGGGATGGCGAGGTGGAGGCAGCACCGGTTGGGGGTGCGGGCCTTCCAAATATGACATCAGAACCCTTTCAGCAGGCTTGGAATATTTTGAGTGGGTTGGTTGGTACTGGAGACATACCCGCGGCTTTTGCGAATCGGGCTTTGGATACTTAGCCAGTGGTTACTACAGCGCCTAGAATGTATGCAGCTTCGGGCACAAATGATTTCTTCAGGCCTATGCTAGTCCCAGTGATGACCGGAAATGAACATGAGATGCTGACCAAGTTTCTCAAGCTGAAACCTTTGACATTTCAGGGTACTGATAGAGAAGATACTTATGAGTTCATCTTGGACTGTTATGAAAGGTTGCACAAGTTGGGTATTGTACGTCAGCATGGGGTTGAGTTCATCACTTTTTAGCTGCAGGGTGATGCTAAGCAGTGGTGGAGGTCTCATGTGGAGTGTCGGTCTTCTGTTCTATCCCCACTGACTTGGGAACAGTTCCACGATTTGTTTTTAGAGAAGTACGTACCCCATACTTTGAGGGACAGGAAGAAGGATAAGTTCTTGAACTTGGAGCAGGGTAGCATGTCAGTCTCTGCTACGAGGCTAAGTTCCAAGCCTTGTCTCGTTTTTCTATGCAGATGTTGGGTTCAGAGGAGGAACGTGTCTGGTTATTTGTGAAAGGTTTGAATACTGAGCTGCAGGTGTTGTCTGTGCATATGACTTCTTCAGGAAAGGGCTTTAATGAAGTGGTTGATTTGTTAAGAAATTGGAGGGAGTCAAGCAAGTGGGGCAGGCTAAGGCTTTAACTAAGAATCCCCGGAATGAAGGGAATTTTAGTGGTTCATACTCCAGGGACAAAAATCAGCATACATTCTCAGTTCGTCCTATTCAGTAAACTCTGCCAGCTGCTACAGGTGGTCGTCAGGGACCTAATCATCAGTCTTCAGCTCCTAGAGGCCAGGGAGCGTCCTATACGTCTTCTAGCAGGCCTACACTTGATCGTGGTTGCTTCCATTATGGTGATCTGGGCCACTTTAAGAGGAAGCGCCCACTCAGGTAGATAGGTAATCAGGGTAAGCAGCAGTCTAGAGAGTTGGTCCCGGCAGGTAGAGATGGTAATGCTAGAGGTCGTCCACAGGGTGGGTGAGGTAATTTTCAGGGAGGCCGAGGAGACAAGGGGAATGACGGCGCAGGCAGGGGTGCAGTGCAGCCGACCCGGGAGGTTGCCCAAATTGATGATTGGGCTCATTGCTATGCTTTTCTAGGGAGGACCGAGGCAGAAGCCTCAGATACGGTCATCACAGGTACCATTCTTGTCAGCGATAAAATGGCTTCGATATTATTTGACCCTGATTTTACATATTCTTATGTATCTGTGAGTTTTGCGTTGGGTCTGGAATTGATTTGTGATATCCTTGATTCCCTGATACATGTTTCTACCTCGGTTGGAGAGTCTGTTATTGTGACTCATGTTTATCGTGACTGCTCTGTTGTGTTTGTGGGGTTGCATACTTGGTTAGACTTGGTAATTCTGGATATGGCTGATTTCGATATTATCTTGGGCATGACCTGGCTATCCCCTTATCATGTTGTGTTGAACTGTAACACCAAGACTGTAGCTCTAGAGGTTTCGAGTAAGGATAGACTAGACTGGAAAGGTGTGTACAGGCCTAAGCCAGTTAAAGTCATATCGTTTGTTCAGTCTAGGAAGCTAGTGGAGAAGGGGTGTCTAGCCTTCTTGGCTCATCTCCGGAATGATAGTGTGGAGTCCCCATCTATTGAGTCAGTTCCAGTTGTTTTAGAGTTCCAAGAGGTATTTCCAGCGGATTTTCCTGGTATACCTCCGAACAAGGATATAGACTTCTATATTAATTTGGAGCCAGGCACTCGTCCCATTTCCATTCCTCCGTATCATATGGCTCCGGCAGAGTTAAGGGAACTTAAGACTCAGCTGTAAGAACTTCTAGATAAGGGATTTATCCATCCCAGTGCGTCGCCTTAGGGTGCTCTAGTTTTGTTTGTAAAGAAAACAAATGGTAGTATGAGGATGTGCATAGATTATAGGCAGTTGAACAAGGTGACCATCCGGAATAAGTACCCTCTACCCTGTATTGATGATTTGTTTGACCAACTCCAGTGTGCATCAGTGTTTTTGAAAATTGACTTGAGATTAGGGTACCATCAGTTAAAGATTAGGCCTGAGGAGATTTCGAAGACTGTTTTTCGAACTCGATATAGGCATTACGAGTTCCTAGTAATGTCGTTTGGTTTGACCAATGGGCCAGAATCATTCATGAGTTTGATGAATAGGGTGTTTAAGTCGTATTTGGATTCCTTCATTATTGTTTTATCGATGACATTTTGATCTACTCCAAGAGTAGGGAGGAGCATGCTAACCATCTTCGTATTGTGCTGGACATACTGAGATGTTAGAAGCTTTATGAAAAGTTCTCTAAGTGTGAATTTTGGTTGACTTCAGTTGCGTTCTTGGGGCATGTAGTGTCAGAATAGGGGGTGATGGTGGATCCCCAAAAGATTGAGGCAGTCAAGAGTTGGGCCTGGCTTAGCTCGGTGACAGAGGTGAGGAGTTTTGTTGGGCTCGCAGGATACTACCGGAGGTTTATTAAGGATTTTGCGTCTATTGCTATTCACCTGACCAGGCTGACACAGAAGGATGTACCATTCGTATGGTCCGACAAGTGCGAGGAGAGCTTTCAAAAGCTTAAGACACTTTTGACCATGGCTCCTATATTGTCCTTATCGGTTGAAGGTAAAGACTTTATTGTTTACTGTGATGCTTCACATTCTAGTTTGGGTGTTATGTTGATGCAGGATAGGAATGTGATAGCCTATGCATCTAGGCATTTGAAGGTGCATGAGAGAAACTACCTGACTCATGACTTAGAGTTGGCAGCAGTGGTCTTTGCACTCAAGATTTGGAGACACTATCTCTATGGTGTCAAGTGTGAGGTGTTCACCGATCATCACAGTCTGAGCATGTGTTCATGCAGAAGGACTTAAATTTGAGGCAGAGAAGGTGGATGGAATTGTTGAAGGACTATGATGTGACTATTTAATACCATCCGGGTAAGGCTAATGTGGTGGCAGACGCATTGAGCCAGAAGACAGTTAGCATGGGTAGTTTGGCTTGTTTGGGGGTGTCCAAACGACCACTAGCAAGGGAAATTCGGGCTTTGGAAGACAAGTTCATGCACTTGGGTGTTTCAAAACAAGGTGGGTTGTTGGCCAGCATTGAGGTCAAGGTCACCTTCATAGAGGAAATAAAGGCCAAACAGTTTTAGGATCCAAAACTGAGTAAGCTCCTAGGTAAGGTAATATCCGGGGAATCCAGGGACGTCACGTTAGACTATGGTGGGGTACTGAATTTCAGAGAGAGGATTTGTGTTCCCCGGGTTGATGATATAATTTAGAACATCTTGGCAGAAGTTCATGGTTCGCGGTACTCAATTCATCTGGGTGTGACTAAAATATACAGGAACTTAAGGCAGCGTTACTGGTGGCCCGGGATGATAAGGGACATAGTTGATTTTGTGTCCCATTGTCAGAACTGCCAGCAGGTAAAATATGAACATCAGAGACCTGCAGGACTACTTCAGAGAATGCCAATTCCAGAGTGAAAGTGGGAAAGGATAGCCATGGACTTTGTGGTGGATTTTTCCAGGACATTGGGGAAGTATGACTCCATTTGGGTCATTGTTGACAGGATGACCAAGTCCGCTCAGTTCATTCCGGTCAAGATAGATTACGATTCGCAGCAATTGGATAAGATCTACGTGAAGGAGATTATGAGATTTCATGGGGTGCCACTGTCCATCATTTCAGACAGGGGTACGCAGTTCACCTCTAAATTTTGAGGTAAGCTACATGAAGAGTTGGGTACATAACTTACCTTTAGCACAGCCTTCCATCCTCAGACTGATGGTCAGTCGGAGAGGACGATCCAGGTATTGGAGGACATGCTGAGAGCATGTGTGATGGACTTCGGGGGTCATTGGGACTAGTTTTTACTGTTGTGTGAGTTCTCATACAACAATAGCTACCACTCTAGTATCAATATGGCACCATTCGAGGCGTTGTATGGGAGGAGCTACAGATCACTGATTAGGTGGTTTGAGGAAGGCGATATAAAGCCTCTGGGTGTGGACTTAGTAAAAGAAGCACAGGAAAAGGTAAAGGGAATTCAGACCAAATTTCTAGCTGCCTAAAGCAGACAGAAGGAGTATGCAGATTGCAAGGTCCGGGACATGGAATTTCAGGTTGGTGAACAGGTATTGCTAAAAGTGTCACCAATGAACGGAGTTATGCGGTTTGGTAAGAAGGGCAAGCTTAGCCCTCGGTTCATCGGTCTGTTTGAGGTTCTTGAGATTGGGGGGCCAGTGGCTTAAAAGTTAGCACTGCCGCCCAGTTTGTCGGGCGTCCATCCGGTATTTCATGTATCCATGCACTACTAAAAATAGCTCAAAAAGGGATGGATAGAAAAGTGACGGACAGCGTCGCTCTTGAAAAGCGATGGCAAAAGCGACGCTATCCGTCGCTTTTCTAAAAAAAAATTATAATTATTTTTTTACAAAAGCGACGGACAGCGTCTCTTTGTCTGTCGCTTTTTTTGGCGGATTTTTGCGCCAAAATTATTTATAATTAATTATTTTTTATTTTTTATTATAAGCGATGGACAGCGTCGCAAAAATTTAAAAATAATTTTAAATAAAGCGACGTTGTCTGTCGCTTTCTTTAAAATTTAATTTATATTAACAAAAATAGAAAATTGACGGACAGCGTCGCTTTTGTCCGACGCTTTTCAGTCAAACGCGGTCAACTCATTTAAAGAAGCGACGGACAAAAGCGACGGTGTTCGTCGCTTCTTTAATTATACAGAGACCCGAAGGGGTCTCTTTTCCCTCATTTCTCTCTTTCTCTTTTTATCTCCTCCTCTCCTCCTCTTCTCCACCATTGCACCAAGCTGCTCCGCCACTGCTCCTCCACCATCGCTCCCTCCACTGCTGATCCTCCACCGTCAGCCTCCTCCCTCCAACCTGCTCCCATTTTGAGGTTAGTTATTTTGTTGATTTGAAGGTTAGGGTTTAATTTGGGTATTTTTATTTTCGAAAATTGATAGTGTATTCTAGACTAGGGTATGTTGTTGTTGTTGAATTTAGACTATGATGTATATGTTGTTATTGTTGTTGTTGAATTCTAAACTAAGATTTTGAAAAATTGATATTGAAAATTGATATATGAAAAAATTGATAGTGAAAAATTCCTTTTTTTAGATTATATTCTTAATTTATGAACTTTAATTAGTTTAGGCTTGCTAATTAGTTTGTGAACCTTAGTTTAGGCTTGCTATTAGTTTGTGAACCTTAGTTTAGGTTTGCTAATTAGTTTGTGAACCTTAATTTAGGCTTTCTATTAGTTTGTAAAACTTAGTTTAGGCTTGCTATAATTAGTTTGTGAACCTTAGTTTAGGCTTGCTATTAGTTTGTGAACCTTAGTTTAGGCTTGCTAATTAGTTTGTGAACCTTAATTTAGGCTTTCTATTAGTTTGTGAAACTTAGTTTAGGCTTGCTATAATTAGTTTGTGAACCTTAGTTTAGGCTTGCTATAATTAGTTTGTGAACCTTAATTTAGGTTCTTTTTTTAACTTGAATTAGGTACTTGAATTTTGAACTTGAATTTGAAATTAGGATTTGGAACTTGAATTTGGAACTTGAATTAGGATTAGGACTTGAACTTGAATTTGGAATTAGGTTCTTGAATTAGATTATTAACTTGAATTAGGTTTTTGAATTTTAGTTTTTTTAAGTTAAGTTTTTTTAAGTTAAGTTTGTTAGTTTAAATTGTTAGTTTTGAGTTAAGAATTAGTTTTCAACTTTAGGTTCTTTTTTGAACTTGAATTTGGAACTTTAATTTGGAACTTGAATTTGGATTAGGAGTTGAACTTGAATTTGGAATTAGGTTCTTGAATTAGGATTAAGACTTGAACTTGAATTTGGAATTAGGTTCTTGAATCTTAGTTTTTTTAAGTTAAGCTTTTTTAAGTTAAGTTTGTTAGTTTAAATTGTTAGTTTTGAGTTAAGAATTAGTTTTCAACTTTAGGTTCTTTTTTCAACTTGAATTTGAAACTTGAATTTGGAACTTGAATTAGGATTAGGACTTGAACTTGAATTTGAAATTAGGTTCTTGAATTAGATTATTAACTTGAATTAGGTTCTTGAATCTTAGTTTTTTTAAGTTAACCTTTTTAAAGTTAAGTTTGTTAGTTTAAATTGTTAGTTTTGAGTTAAGAATTAGTTTTCAACTTTAGGTTCTTTTTTTAACTTTAATTTGGAACTTGAATTAGGATTAGGAGTTGAACTTGAATTTGGAATTAGGTTCTTGAATTAATTGTTAACTTGAATTAGGTTCTTGAATCTTAGTTTTTTTAAGTTAACCTTTTTAAAGTTAAGTTTGTTAGTTTAAATTGTTAGTTTTGAGTTAAGAATTAGTTTTCAACTTTAGGTTCTTTTTTCAACTTGAATTTGGAACTTGAATTAGGATTAGGACTTGAACTTGAATTTGGAATTAGGTTCTTGAATTAGACTAACCCCGGTTCTCCCCTTGTTCCAGCATAAAATGACTGATTCCCTTTCTTACTAAAAGTTAGCAACTACGTGAATTCCGAAACCTTACCACCACCCACACGTGAAGGGGGCACCTCCCTTTTTAGCCTTAGTAAAACTAGCAACTACACCCCATGCCATTTACCTTCCCGAAATCCCATCTAGGAGTTTCTCATTTCTATTACCGACGTTCCCAAGCACTACCTCGGCTCCCCGAACCTTCCTTACATTCTAGTCCCTGAGCCTATCATTTTATCATACCAAAACAACAATATGACCTCATTATATATATCATAAGACCAGCCATTTACTCCGTACAATTCTAAACCAAACATAACCAGACCCGAATCTGCCAGACTCCGTGCCCGAAGTCCTAGAACATGGATTCTCCGTTCCACTATACAATAAGTACGGAAAGTAAACAGGTCTATCTACTCAACAAAACCTAGCCTACCTGGACGCCGAGCAACTACAACGGTGCATTTTTGGCTCCGTGAAGGCATTCCTGACGGTTCCGCAGTCCCAAATCCATGGTTTTCGCGCTCCTTTAGCTGAAAATCCTCCTCCTCATAGTCCCCAAACCTTGGAGCAGCATAGGAGGGTTTTTGGAGAAACCCTCGTATGTTTTCTAAATGAGGAGGAGAAGCTTTTTAATGAAAAACCCGTTCTGAGGCTTCTGCCTCCCGTCACTTCGCTATGGCGGTTGACCCTTCCGCTATAGCGGTCCCGCTATAGCGGTCCCGCTATAGCGGAGTAATTACCGCTATAGCGGAATGACGTCAGCCCAGACTATTTCCCAAAATTTGATTTTTTCAGTTACGTCACCCTACTTAAACAAATATACTATAAATAGTTTCCGAATTAATTCGGTTTCGCGATTCTTACAGTAACGACGGGTCCGGTCGTTACACTATAGAAAAAGTCACAACCGATCGAAAAGGTCACAACCTATAGAAAAAGTCACAACACATCTGAAAGTTCACAACTATTCAAAGTGACTGGTGTCTTTTCGCAAAAATATTTATTTATTTTTTATTCACACCTCTTAAATACCCGACACTTAGCAATTTAAATTTAACATAATTTACATATAGTAGCTCCTTTTTGCTTTTTGGGTATTACAATCCCCTTATTTTATTGGGTTAATTTTCATATATCCTGCAATCTATTTCAGATTTCATATTACCTATTGAATTTCATTTCTTATTCTTATATTTGTCAATCTCATGTTATTGTGTATTTTTTAAATTCAAGTGAAGAAGTATATAAATTAAAATTGATTCTCCATCTTCGATGTTTCATAGAGACATATCAAAATATATGTATAAAAGAAAGTAAGCTAACATGTATGTACTGTGTGCGTATTACACAAATGAACTTTGCTTCTCATTTTGTTTTCTAAACTTTACTTTTCAAATCTGTGCAACTTTTAAAATATAATGCCGAGAATCATAATTTAAAACATAATTATATGTGTGTATAAATTCGGGATAGACTATGTTCTTCTCTTTTTTGGATTATAATATTTTTAATGAGCTTTGTTTATCAATTGGTTGCTTATTTGATATTGATCAATTTATGTTAATGGAAAACAAAAACTACTTTTTCCTTTAATAGTCCATTTTTTTTGGTAGAAATTGATTCCCTTTATAAATTATATTTACATTAATGTTTAATTATATTTTGATTTATATATATATGACCGCGCGAAGCGCGAGTACGTTCACTAGTTACACAAATAATACACGTAGTTATATTGAGCACACTATAACATTTTAGGCTTTAGTCACCCCTGTAAAGTGTGGTCTAAGCTAACAAAAATTGTGGCATTTACTCAAAGGCTACACTTTTTGACGTTAGGCAATGCTTTCTCAGGGATGGCCTAAAGAGCGTAACCTTTAAATTTAGGTCATGTTTTTCAAGTGTTGCCATAACAGTTACGCTTAAAAAGCGCGGCTGATGATGTACAAAGGTCACACTTTGTAGCATCTCATTAGCAACACTTTATTTCATGCAATAACATTTTGTTTCAGTACCTACTAGCCCACTCAAGAAGGCCCACACTTGCTAAAATGCCTCGGGCGATATAGGGGAAAGGCCTGCACCTCCAGTCGGTGCCACCTACTTCTGTTCCGCACCATCCTCAAGAGCAACCTCAACTTCTTCCTCAACATTATCTTGGGGTGGGGGAGGGGTCGCCACCCATGGCCCTGCAGCTGCCTGAGCTCCACCCCTGGCGGGTGTTGCCCTACCTTTGCCCCTGGCGCTACTCCTTTCTCGCCCTCTGACCACTGGCCCCGCTATCGAAACCGCTGCTTTCGCTCTGTTACGTCTGGTGTTAACCATCTGCAGACAAAAGAGTGAAAGAGGTTAGATACCAATTTGTATCACAAAATACCAATTAAAAATCAAGTTGTAGCACGAAGGAAGAAAGAAAGAGATAGTTTCCTAAAGTCCTATAGCCTCTCGAGGAAAAGTACAGACGTCTCTGTGTCGTTCTGCAAAACTCTACTAGACTCATTTTGGTATGATGAGATCAAGGAACCGAGGACTCTGATACTATCTTTGTCATGGCCCAACCCACCGCGAGTGGCACCCACCCATAACCCCCGGATAAGCGAACCAATTATCTACCATCACTTAGCGAAACTAATAGCTTAAAAACCAATTGCATTAGGTAAACTAGCATCCATAGATAAAGAAAATACTAAACATAATAATCCTATAGAAATTTCTCCTAGAACCTGAAAGTCACTGTACCAAAATATCTACTACTGTCTAGAATATGGGGATGCAACCCCAAAAATAAAAGTCTAAGTCCAAAACAATGGACTAGAGAATGTACTAAGAATCCATGGTAGCAGAAAGCAAGTAGCTCACCCTTGAAATCTGAAAACTCCCGGACTACAGTTGAGGTCGCATAGCAGCCGCTGGAATATGTCTTGTACTCACAAAAGAAAATCAAGTGCAGAATCAGTACACAACCATAGTGTACTGGTAGTATCATCGGTCAACTCCAATATACAATATGTGATTAATAAATCAAAACTGAGTAAAGCAGTACAACATGTAATATCGACCAGCAATATAATTTCCAGACTCTCAGTCTTCCTTCTAAACTTATCAACCACCTGAACAGATTCAACAACCACTTAAGCAATGAGAAAATATCAATAGCATATACCCTTTTCATTCTACCCGGATCAACCAAGGATCCCTAGACCAACACCTAAGTATTTAACATGCGATTCTCGATCCACACAAGGACCAATCCCACAATTAAATACAACTCCCAGACCTCTCATGGACCAATATCAGCAATCACAGACCACAATCAACTCGGTCCACTCATGAAACCTTCAACAAAATGGAATCAACAAACATAAATAAAATCTGTACCAGAGGTGGTACCCTAAACTATATATATTTATATAGAAATATCTTGAAAATGAGTTATATTACCTGCAGCACCCATGGACACAGAGGCTTGATGGGTGCGTTGGTTGAAGTTCCGAAATGAACGTACTTTTGTGGGGCCTAAAGTGCTGGGTTCGATACTTCGTATAGGTCAACTTTTTCTCCAGTATAATTTCTTCTTTCCTCTAGTCTCCTTTTTCCTTTTCTCTTTCTTTATTTAATTAAAGTTTACTTCATAATTTCCTTTTATGTTAGTGTAATTTCTTGTGACAAACAAAAAAGAGAGAAAAATCATTGTCCAATCACTTCTCTTATTCTTTTTTTGAGAATTTTTTGTTATTGTCTAAGAAATTCTTCAAACTAATTCAGTTTTTTTTCATTCAAAATTTTTTGTAATGGTAAATATTAAGTGTAGTTTTTTTATTAACCTTTTTAAATTACTATATTTAAATAATTATATATATACAATATAATTTGTAGCTACTTTATATTAAAAAAGTGAGCACCCACAAACATAAAATTCTGAATCCGTCACTATGCGTTGTGTTGTGTGTTGTGAAGGGGAATATCGGGAGTAATGGGGAAAGGGTGTGAGAGATGTGAGGGAGTGGAGGAGTAGGTTAGGAGTTTAGGTTAGTGGTTATTATTTTTATTTTAGTTTCACCTTTTTAATTTTTTTGCCATTATTTAAAGATATAAATAAAATATAACGATAAAAGTATTAGCTAACTATTTTTAATAAAACAAATATACAACAAGTCGAATAGCTAGATTAAAAATATTATTAAAAAATATTAAAATCACTAGCTTATTTATTAAAATTTAAATTAAAACAACATATATTTTTTGTGAAAATTTTCTTCTTTTTACTTGAAAAGAAAAGAAAAATTAAATAAATTTATCCTACAAATGTGACTCTATTTTTATAGTTTTAATTTTTAAAAGTAAGACTTACTAACAATAAAATAAAAATCTAAAGATTTAATTTAGACCTAAAAGAAATAATTAAGCTAAAAATGAATTACAATTCGGGAAGGGTCAAAATCACGTGTCTACAAAAATGTTATTAATATAAAACTATAGTAACATGAGTTATTGATATAAAATTATAATTTTATTTTAAGTTGACATATTAAATGGCTTGAGATCAAAAGATGCTAAATGATCTATATCCTTCAGTGTTTATCTTTACTTTCAAATTGATTTGTTAGCAATATTTTTTACTTTTGAGCATAAAGACTAGTATATCATATATATATATAATATAAGGAGTTTCCTATATTAGTGATAATAAAACTAAATACATATTCAAACGAATTAATTACTTTTCTAAAAAGCTCCAACATACACAACTAGCATTCTAATCCATAAGCAAGCATATTTTTGCTTATATAATTTATATCATAGAATTTTTTAAACAAATATATATTATTATACTTATATATTCTGTAAATTACATTATTATATACTATATATAATATTATTTATTATGTATGTTACACAAAAAAATATCATTTATTATATATAGATATTTGTTATATATTTGAGCATACATTTTTGCATTTATGCCAAGGAAAACTTTTTGTTTAAAATTTTTTTAAAAAATATTTATTTATTTATTATTGGATTCAGCACGAAATCATAAATAAGTTTTATCAAGGATTATCAAGCATTTATATTAGGTATATATATTATTAATATAGTATAATATATTAAAATTTAAATTTACATTATGTTAATTTTTTTACTTCATGAAAAAGAAAAAAAAATAAAGAGCAAGTATGGGAACAGCATAAAGAAAGTCAAATTTTATGAGATTGAGTATCAATTATTAATTAAGATTCTTAATCTAATGAGATCTCAGACTTGATTATGATTTATTTTATGTTAATATATTTCATAGAGATATTTTTAATAATATAATAAGTTATACACAATGTAACTAAAAAATAAAAATTTGAATAATTTGTGTTTATATAATTTTTCAAAAATAGTTATAATTTATTTAAAATACCTTTTTTTTAAAATTATATTTGTATAATTTTTCTTAAAAAATAAATATGCACAATGTAAAAGGAAAAGTAGAAGAGGTTGAGTGGAGGATATTCAAAAGAAAGGTATATAACATAAAGAAGAAATTAATAACCATATTTATTTGGCTAATGCCTTGTTGTAAGTTATATAGACACAAGAATTGAATTTTAATTGCATACTTTGGAAGGAAGATTCAAAGTACTCCAACTTTTATTGCTCCTTTCTGTTTTTTTTCCAAAAAATTTAATTCTTCAATCTATGCTTTCATTAATTTCTGCAATCCGACCTTGAGGTGGTTTTGTATGTCCACAAATACATAAGATGCCATTGCAGTAATAGGGTGGCTTATGTCCACAAAGATATGCACACTTATTGGGATCTTTGTCGCAACAACACATGGGAGTATCCTTTGCTTCAGCCTTTGTAAAAATACCTATCAAATAAAATTTCATAATTTATTATTATTATTATTACTATTTCATATACATATAGACAAAAGCGTATACACAAGATTTTATCATAGTATATATATATAATTAATAGATAAATATATTTCATATTCAAGCACAAGAAATTTTGCAAAATGAACTTAGAAAAGTTATAGAAAAATGAAAGCAAGAACAAGACTTACAGAGGCCTATCATCATAAAGATGAGGAAAAAAGTCAATACTTTAAAAGTCATGTCTTAATATTGGTGAAATGCTCAATAAGCCACTTGAAAGTAATTTGTGCAGGTGTTTGATGATGATGTTCTTTTTCTTTTGTGTCCTATTTATAGCATATTTCGTCAATAATTTAAGAAAAATAATATTTTGTGAATCGTGTAACGGATTTCTCTCTCTTTTTTGGTCAATCGCATTTAAGTTGATATGCCAATATTCTACGGATATATCACTTGTACACGTAATGCGATTGGACTTAGATTTGACTGATATATTATGTCATTTTGGCATGTGACACGATTCTATTGGCTTTCTTATTTAATTTGGCATGCATGAGTGGAGCTATCCTTGCACGAGGGGTGTCTTATTTATTATATGTGATTCAGTTTTTGTCACGACCCAACCCGCTGCGAGTGGCACCCACCCATAATCCCCGAATGAGCGAATCAATTATCTATCAACACTTAGCGAAACTAACAGCTCAAAAACCAATTGCATTAGGTAAACTAGCATCCATAGATAAAGCAAATACCAAACATAATAATCCTGCGAAAATTTTTCCTAGAACCTGAAAGTCACCGTATCAAAATATCTACTACTGTCTAGAATACAGGGATGCAACTCAAAAATAAAAGAGTCTAAGTTCGAAATAATGGACTAGAGAATGTACTAAGAAACCATTGGTAGCCGAAAAAAGTAGCTCACCCTTGGAATCTGGAAACTCCCGGACTACAGTTGAGGTCGCATAGCAGCCACTAGAATATGTTCTGTACTGATAAAAGAAAAGCAAGTGCAGAATCAGTACACAACCACAGTGTATTGGTAGGATCATCGGCCAACTCCAATAAATAATATGTGAATAATAAATCAAAACTGAGTAAAGCAGTACAACATGTAATAACGACCAGCAAAATATAATTTTCAGACTCTCAGTCTTCTTTCTAAACTTATCAACCACATGAACAGATTCAACAACCACTTAAGCAATGACCAAATATCAACAGTATATACCTTTTTTATTCTACTCAGACCAACCAAGGATTCCTAGACCAACACCTAAGTGTTTAACATGCGATTCCTAATCCACACAAGGACCAATCCCAAAATTAAGTATAACTACTCGGCCTCTAATAGACCAATATGCAGCAATCACAGATCACAATCAACCCGATTCACTCATGAAACCTTCAACAAAATGGAATCAACAAACATAAATAAAACCCCAGGTATGGTACTCAAGCCAATCGATATAGAACTTGTACCAGGCATGGTATCTGAGCCAACTGATAAGTATCCCGTACCAAGCGTCGTATCTGAGCCAATCAATATTATTTCGTACCAGGCATGGTACCCGAGCCAACCGAATATCACACGCAGTGCAACAAGTAAAAATAAATGAATAAATCACACATGTAAACCAACAAGCAATCAAACCAAGATCATTTCACAAGATTGACACTCGGACACTTAGACAATTCTTAAATCCATTTCCTAAGCATGCAATGTACATATAGTACTAAGTCACAGTTACATGAACATATATTTCATATAGGAAAACAATAATCATCACCTACCTCGAATAGCTTGAAAAATCTACTGGACCTGAGCCTTTTCATTTTTCGAAGCTTTCGCTTGTTCTTGGTCTAAAAAATTACAAGAAACTACAATCAATCCAAATAGCCTAATAATACCCGGATTATACTCAAATCTTAATCCTCAGGCCAACCTATGATCATTACATCCCTCTCAGAGCTTTCCCACCATTAATTCACCTAAAACTGCCATTTTTATGGATACATTAAGGGAATTATGGTATTTTAAGCATGAATGAACAATAATAACACAACCCAAGAATTCTACACCTTAGAACCCCCGTTTTCCTGTATTTTACATTCTTAGGTTAATCTAAACCTTCTCCCAGGCTCGTAGTTAATGATTCTACTGCGTAGCAAACATAGTACTAAGTTAGGGGAACAAAATCCTTACCTTTAGGACAAAATTTGGTGGAAAACTGACTTGGAATCGTCAAAATTGCCTATGCCCTTGCCCAAAACGTTCGTTAGAATTTCTGAACGTTTTTGGGAAGTTTCTGTATTTACCCCAACTTATTCTGCTATAGCAGTCCATACACTGCTATAGCGGCACCGCCATAGCAGAACTGACTGCTATGGTGGTGCTGACCGGCATTGACCTTTACTATAACGGAAATTTCTCTGCTATAGTAGAAGATACTATAGCAGAGTGTCAACCGCTATAGCGATTGACACGGGACATGTCACGATCCAAACCCGCCGTGAGTGGCACCCACCCAAACCTCCGGATGAGCGAACCAATATCAACCCAAAACTTAATTGTTCTAACAGCTCAAAACCAGTTGCAATAATGTAAACTAACATTCATGTCTCAAAATAATAAATAAATAAGAAACTATGGAAAAATTTCCCTAGAACCCGAAAGTCACCGTACCAAAACATTCTACCAATCATCTAGAGTACGGGAATACAACCCCAAAATAAAGAGAGTTTAAGCCCGAAATAATTGGGCTACAACTAAATAAAGAAAATAAGGTAGTTCGACCGAAGTAGCTCACCCTTGAGATCTGAAAGCACTGGGACTACAAGTAAGGTTGCGTGCCAGCCACCGAAAGATGTCATGTACTCACAAAAAGAAAAACAAGTGCAGAATCAGCACACAACTATCGTGTACTGGCAGGATCATCAGCCAGCTCCAAGAAACAAGATATGAACAGTAAACCAAAGTTGAGTAAAGCGAAGTAAATATGTAACAAGTCAATGATATAACTAGACTACAAATCTCATCCTTGACGTATCGACCACATGTAACCAATTAACAACCAATGACAAACCAGTAACCGTAAACATACTTCCTTTCCATGCAACCCAGACCCACCAAGGATCCCTATAACATCACTTATATTTTCAACATGCAAATCTCGGTCTATGCTAAGACCAACCTCATATTTTAATGTACACACCCGGCCTCTCATGGACCATATGCAGAAGTCACAATTCAAGAATACAACCCGATCCACTCATGGAACTATCAAAAAAATACAATCAATACAAGTAAAACAAACCCATACCAGGCGTGGTACCTGAGCCAATCATTATAAATTTCCATACCAGACATGGTACCCGATCCAATCAAAAAGTATTACATACTAGGCGTGGTACTGATAATGCTCAAATACACTCTCCAAGAAGAGGTGATTGTGATCGTCAGAGCAAAACACATTAATAATTTTCAACAGATGTCAGGGTCGAACCAAAAGAGAACAATGTAATCGCGATCGAGCTAATAAAGAATCTAAGCAACTTATTGAAGTTCAATTAACAAAAGAAAAGATATCAAAAAGGGGGGTTTATGAGCTAAAACAAAAGATAAGGAAAATTAATTACAAGATAGATTGATCAATGCCTTTCACCTTCCTTTCGACAAGCAAGGGAAACAAGGAAGACTTGGGAATGGAAATTTAATTCATAAGACTTGTACCCAATTAACACGTACGTAGTCTTGGCTAAGAGTATGCCTAACCATCTTTCGGCCAATTGAGCATATATCTCGTGTATTCTCTCGAACCTCTACGAGTAAGCAATAAACCAACCAATTCAACTTGGGTAAGTTGGACTATTTCTAGCTCCAACTCTTAGATGTGGATTTCTGACAATCAAGCTATCTCTAGCCTCGATCTAGAATAGAAACCCCAAATCCCCGCTATCAAATCTTTCTGAATTGAGGAACTCCTCTTTCAAGTAAGAACCCAATTAGAAAACTAAGTCAATATTTGCAACCATTAACTATAAATTCAAGCATGCAGGATTCAATAGACCCACATAATCAAGCAAGAGCAAATACTAGATAAGAATTCAATACCCAAACAAGTATGATCTCTAATACAAAACTCAAATCTCAATTCAACAATAACACCTACAAATTAGCAATTAAGAACAAGAGTTGAAGAATGGAATTTAAGGGTTTTACGATAAAGAACATCCAAATATTCACTCCTATGGTGTTGGTTGATGAACTTGCTCCCAAGCTTTGCCAAAAATTGTGAAAATAGCCAAAGATGCTTTCCAAAATGGCTGAGAAGTCTTTTATGTGGATTGGGGTTTCCACAAGGGTGAAATGTCATTTCTGCCCAGTTTCACGCTCAGGCACAGTGAAGCGCTATCACGCTAAACCAGTGCTATCGCGCCCAAGGAGTTTACACTGATCAGCACAATCGCGCTGTGTTGGCGTGATCGCACGCTTGTCTTTGATTGGCATCGACCACTTCTTATGCAGTGTTATCGCGTCGCTCCAGCATGATCGTGCACAAGCTTGTTCTCTTCCTTCAGTACTATTGGCGCCAGTCCAGCGCGATCGCACTGAGTTGCCCAGATTTTCAGAATTTCTCTATCTTGACTTGTTTTCATTCGATTCCGCACCGATAACTTCTAAATCACATACACCTAGATAATAGAAGCAAATTATGTCAAATGCACTATTTTCTCTCAATTAGGATGGCAAAAGTATAATCTTAAAGGCTAGATAAGTAGGTAGAATACCAACTTATCAAACCTCCAAACTTGAACTATTGCTTATCCTCAAGCAACTACAATTCTAATTCAAGAGGCACACAACACAAGTGAAATGACAATACCATAAGTCAAGGAAAACCCCTTTCAAGGACCAAACATGACTTCAGTTAGTACTAATGATTAGTCAATCACATGATAACTTAATCTAGGCATTCCCCTGTATTCAAAACACAATTCAAAGATGCAATGAAACTATATGAACAACCAAGTGACAACAACCAATCCTCAAGATGTGACTCAAATCACTAGCTTACTCAGAACATGCTCATTTGACTCATTTTTGGAGTTTGACAATGTCACCAACTAATCTAATTCGCATGCCCTCACAAGAACGAAAGTTCCAAAAACACATTATGTACAAAGACAATCACAAGGGACGAATACAAAAACACTCACACTCACAAGAATTTCAAGTACCAATAAGTATCAACCATATGCTTGCCCTTATTTTCATTCGTCACTAGCTCAAGAACAATCGGTAGGAGATCTCAAAGGGCTTTTCTAAGCTTGTAATGTAGGCTCGGAGATGGGTAGGATACGCATTTGGATTCAAGTGACTACATCCTCCTCGAACTCTACACAACTTTTTCAATTCGAAACCAAGGCCATTTCTTTCATTTTCATTCAACACGAGGCACCATTTCACTTCATTTTATTTGAAGCCCCGATTTTCATCATTTTCTTCACCTTGGAGGATTTTCTTTCTTTTCTTTCCTCTTTTCTTTTCTTTTCAAAATCTTCCTTTTTTTGGCAATTTTCTTTAGGCAACAAACCAAGATAAGCTCATTTAGTACTCCTCTAAGGTACCTTTTATCAACCCCCAAACTTAGGCTTTTAGCCTCGATTTCACACTTGTGGAATTCAAGGAGGGACGGGTTTAAGAGAAAGATTCAAGTTCAAAATGATTCAAGGCTTGTACCGAAGTTGCCAAAGAAAAGGTATTAGGCTCAAGAGGGGTGACTAATGATACAATTTAAGTGCAATGGTGGCTTTTAAGGCTAAGTAGGCTTCAATAATCACAAAGAAGGCCTAAGATTATTTCTCCAACCAAGAGTAATCAAGACTAGCATTAAAAACTAACAGGGCAAGTTCTAGTTAACAGAAGCAAGTACAAGAATTATTCAAGTAAACCTCACCACACATGGCATGCGAATCATTCAAGAAGGATCATTTTAAATTCCTAAACAAGAACAAAAAGGAGCCACATTCTACAGTATCACCGCTAATAAGGTAAGAGTCACAAAAAGATCAAAGGGGTTGTCACAAACATCATTCTTTGCCCTGCACTTTTCACAAAATATTTGGAGGGTTATACCTATTTCACTTAGCATGCAAGACTAACTTCATTAGTACCAAACAAGTCAATCGCAACCAAAACCTCAAAAGATGACGATTTGCCCTTAAGAATGACGTCACCCAGTTTATCATTGGGCCAATTCATCAACCCGACCATGAACTTATACATCATGTCCCAAGCCTCCCCATCCCGTTCTGCTGCCAACTTCACCACTCGGAGACTCTATACCTGACACCTCCGACTTCCTGAGTTACCATTAACACTTGGACTTCCCAAGTCACACTTAACCTTAGACTTCTCAAGTCACACTTAACCCTTAGACTTTCCAAGTCACACTTAATACGTAGACCGACTACTATGTCCAAACCCGAACTACCATTCTGTGACTCAAATCAACCTCTATGACTCAACATCCAGAAGTAAACTCAGTTAATCGCCAACTATACCACATACATACGTAAATGCTACTTACAATGCCCGAACAGCCCCAGAGACCTCTGGGACGACACCCAACAGACAACAACAGCTAGCAATAAAGCCCAGACTCTCAGTCTTACTCCTAACTTATCAATCATATGGAACAGGTTCAATAATTATTTAACAATGAGCAATAATCATGACACTTACCCTTTTTATATTACCCAAACCCACTAAGGATCCCTAGATCAACACCTAGTGTTAACATGTAATGCCCGATCCACCCCAGGACCAACCCCACATTTAAGTGTAACAAATCAACCTCTCAAGGACCAATATGCAATATCATAAATTCAGCATTCAACCTGTCCCACTCATGGGACCTTCGACAAACACAATTAATAATGCAACTTAAACTCGTACCAGACGTGGTACCCGAGCTAACTGATATAGAGCCTGTACCATGTGTGGTACCCGAGCCAACCATTAGTATTCTATATCAGGCATGGTACCCGAGCTAACCGTTAGTATCCCGTACCAGGCGTGGTACCCGAGCCAATCAAATATCACACAAAAGCAATAGTCAATGCTTAAATGAACAGAAAACACCCTTGTAAACCAATACGCAACAATCAAGTTCACTTCACATATTGACACCCCAAACGTTTGGACATACATAATTTCCTTTCCAAAGCATGAAAACACATACAATACCAGGCTATAGTTACATGCATACACATTGATTTTGGCAAAACATTAACTGTCACCTACTCTCCTCCCGAGTATGCAACCCTAACCTTGAAATCCTATCCGAAGACTAAATTCCCGTTCACCCACATAACTAACAAGTATATCAATTCAGGGACACTCCTTTTAAGACAACATAACATGGGGAAGACACCCCTAACATTGGTACTTCAACCATTCTTGTTTAGATCTTCATCTTTTAGACCGAATCATTCCTGAAATCCCCTTTAACTAGTCATTTAATTTATCCATTTATTACCAGTTCCCCGAACCTTCCCAACTGTCTAGTTCTTGAACCTAACTAGACATGTATAGACCACCCAGAATGAAACAAATCACCCTAACCCTATCAGTTATATTCAAACAACCAGCCAGAATACAATCATCCTCCAGACTCCGTGCCAGAAGGCCTAAACATGATTTCTCCTTTCCGTCTATATAATAATATGAAATGGAACCAAGTCAAGTCTATTCAATGAAAATAACTTAGCCTACCTGGACGTCAAGAAGCTGCACAATGCATATTTTGGCTCCATGAAGGCGTTTCCTGACGGATGACAAGCCAGAAATCCTGGTTTTCGCGTCCTTTTAGCTGTAATCTCTCCTCCCCATGGCTCCCAAGCTTTGGAGTGCCTAGGAGAATTTTTGGAGTAACCCTCGTATGTTTATCAACTAAGAAGGTGAAGACTTTTATAAAAATTGTGTAATCTAGCTTTTGTCTTTCGCCATGCCGCTATAGCGAACGGTTGACCGCTACTACAGCGGCGCTATAGCGGAATAATTTCTGCTATAGCAGAGTGATGTCAGCTTGGATCAATTTTCCAAAAATCTAAAATTTAAGTCACGTCAACCCCACTTAATTCAAAACGTATTTAATCATTCTCCAAATTCACGATATGGTAATTTCTAAAATAATGATGGATCCTGTCATTACAATCAATTGACTAATTCAATTAACTAGTCTTTACTAAGACGAAACTAGTTACATAAAAAACTCACTAACTTATAACTCACTAACTTATATATCATGGGGTTGAGATAATACAATAATGTCAATAAATCAATATTTTTTTATTTTATCAAAAATCAATATCTCTTACTAGTGGTGGAATATTCTATGAAAACACAAGTCAATCATTTTCGATCTTATTTTACCCTTTTGGGTTTAGAAACTTACAATTTAGCCAAACACCCCCGCACTTCGAAGTAATTCAAGTTAGGCTTTCTTCTTTTTCATATTTCGTATGATATAAATTGTGTTTTCTATGGGATACTCGATTGAGTATTCGGCTAGCCATTATGATAGTTTCCCCCCATAAATTATGTGGTAAATCAAAACTTATCAACAAGCACTAATCTTTATTAATGATTAATTGATCATTATTATTATCGATCAACAAAAGGCGGGTAGCCTTTTTTTCAACGGTCACGTCTATACAAATAATTATATTTTAATAGACGCATCTTTTCATAAAAGATCCTGACATTTCAAGTGACACCCTTTCATGAAAGAATATAACTCTTATAAACAAGTATATGTTCAATTGGGTAGTTTACAAACTAGTCATATACTAGTTAAAATTCACCGACCACCAAATCAGATATTCTCCAAGGATTTTGTGGATTTGATATAATACAAGAATGTCATTAGATTTCATATTTTATTCTTTCAAATTAAATTAGACACTAAGTCTAACATTAACTTTACCATAAGTCAAAAACTTTTATATTTTAAATATTATTTTCATGATCTCAAAAATAATTTTAAGTATTAGTATAAGTCTAATTCATATTTTACAACCTTGAACATGATCACATAGTTTTATACATATACCAAATAGTATATCAACTAATTTATGCCATGTAAATATACTAATAAAGAATACTTTGAGATCATCAAATAATAAATATCTACTCTAAATTATTTAAATATGAAAAGATGTGTCTTTTAACTTATTTTAGAGACAACAGTCTAAAGTTACTGCACTGTGAAAAGTACTTATCTAAGATTGCTTTTCAAAATAGAGAATAAATCTCATCAACCATAAATTTGCGGGTGTCTTTAACTTTTGTTTTCCAAAAGTTTTTCCACCATGTCAATGATGTCATCTTTGCCAATACTTGCTCAGTATCGGCCACTAAAATTGACGTTCAATATGATGGAAATCTCATGTAAAGAATTTAATCCATTTAATGTACCCGAGGTTATGGATTACTTCCTCCCAGAATAACACGGATATACATGTCGCTAGAGTAGCGGTGCCTCAAACACTAATGAGTTTATCGAACGGTAACAAATCACACCTGACTCTATATTTTTGTTGTAAGAAAATATGCAGAGGAAATGCAGAAAATTCAATGCAGAAAACTGAGGTTAGTCCTATAAATTTATAGTCAACGAAAATATAGTATAAAGAGGTGCTTATTGTGACTTATCGGAAAAGTCACAACTTATAGAAAAAGTAACAAACTATAGGAAAAGTCACAACCAATCGAAAAGGTCACAACATATAGAAAAAGTCAACACATCTGAAAGTTCACAACTATTCAAAGTGATTGGTATCTTTTCGCAAAAATATTTATTTATTTTTTATTCACACCTCTTAAATACCCGACACTTAGCAATTTAAATTTAACATAATTTACATATAGTAGCTCCTTTTTGCTTTTTGGGTATTACAATCCCCTTATTTTATTGGGTTAATTTTCATATATCTTGCAATCTATTTCAGATTTCATATTACCTATTGAATTTCATTTCTTATTCTTATATTTTTCAATCTCATGTTATTGTGTATTTTTTAAATACAAGTGAAGAAGTATATAAATTAAAATTGATTCTCCATCTTTGATGTTTCATAGAGACATATCAAAATATATGTATAAAAGAAAGTAAGCTAACATGTATGTACTGTGTGCGTATTACACAAATGAACTTTGCTTCTCATTTTGTTTTCTAAACTTTACTTTTCAAATCTGTGCAACTTTTAAAATATAATGCCGAGAATCATAATTTAAAACACAATTATATGTGTGTATAAATTCGGGATAGACTATGTTCTTCTCTTTTTTGGATTATAATCTTTTTAATGAGCTTTGTTTATCAATTGGTTGCTTATTTGATATTGATCAATTTATGTTAATGGAAAACAAAAAGTACTTTTTCCTTTAATAGTCCATTTTTTTCGGTAGAAATTGATTCCCTTTATAAATTATATTTACATTAATTTTTAATTATAGTTTGATTTATATATATATATATATATATATATATATATATATATATATGACCGTGCGAAGCGCAAGTACGTTCACTAGTTACACAAATAATACACATAGTTATATTGAGCACACTACAATATTTTAGGCTTTAGTCACCCCTGTAAAGTGTGGTCTAAACTAGCAAAAACTGTGGCATTTAATCAAAGGCTACACTTTTTGACCTTAGGCAATGCTTTTTTGGGGGTGGCCTAAAGAGCGTAACCTTTAACTTTAGGCCATGCTTTTCAAGTGTTGCCATAACAATTACGCTTAAAAAGCGTGGTCGATGAGGTACAAAGGTCACACTTTGTAGCATCTCATTAGCAACACTTTATTTCATGCAACAACATTTTCAAGCGTGACATTTTCTTTCTTTTTGGCCACACTTTTGAACCGTAGCATTTTTACCCTCCTTTACGATAACACTTGTAAAGCGTTGCCTTAGATGTTGTATAGGTTGATTCAAAAATAACACTTCTTGCATATATCTTGTAACCACTGTTATTATCAAACTATATTATCATATATTTTGATATTACTACTATAGTATGAAGATCTCAAACTTGCTTTAATTAATAAATAATAAAACATTCTCAAATGTCTACACTTGTAATGAACTTCGAAAAACAAATACATTTAACATACTACATCAACTAATAAATCAAATTGCCATGAAATGCGTACTAGAAATAAATTCTAAGGAATACAATCATTTCCTATCCACTTAAATAATTCGCAATAACATTCTTCAGGCTTTACTTTAATGTGAAGATATCAAGATATCACAACAATTAAAAATGCTCCAAATTGGTCTGCATATTGCCAAAGTGAAGTGAAAGTCTCCTAGAAACGAAATGTAGCTTTTACTTTGGAGCTCATCCTACTTGGAGCAGAATGAAGGATGCTTCTCCTTTAAAACTAATGAGGTAAGTAGAAGAGGTGATACTTCCAAATCTCTTGCGTAGAAGGATCTTGCAACCTGCATGCACCATCATTGATGATTCTTTCAATCTAACTTGGCTGGTGAATGAAAATGATAGTTGAAATAATACAATAATTATGTGTATGCATTGTAGATAAATATATACATAATGAAGCTTGCACTTCAAGGTCTCTCGTGGTTATGTTGTACACCTACACCAATTATTTGATAAGTAACACAAATCACTCATCAAAACTATGCTAAAGGTACAATAGGAATTTATTAATCACTACAATTTACTATACCAACTCAAATACAAAAAGGTAAACTTAATCAAATCACAAATCAAACTAAACAGTATATTTCTATTGCGTTCACCACAAAATGGCCAAAAAAGTGACCTCAATCCTCAGCCTTATAACTACTTCGCAGAGCTTTTTTAAGTTACTATAGGAACCAAAACATAATTTAGACTCACGGAATTCAATATTCATATAGCACGTGAAATAGCACGAAGAAAACATGAAACAATTGACACCATCGGAAGATTGAATTTCTAAGCCAGTTACAAAAAAATTCTAGTTTGATAGTATTTTTAAAAGATCTTCATTTTTACACATAAGATATCTTCAATTTTACATATAAGAGATTCGAAAAGATCATTTTTTTCTACTTAATTGATAAGTGATCAAGAAATCTCATTTCTTTAACACAACCCGCAAAGGTAAAGTTTCAATTATTACTAGGCTTTTAATTTGACCAGACAACTATAACCATGTGCTTCCCCGACACAAGCATATGTTCCAGCTCACCACTACTATATTTCTTAACGCATAAATTCCAAGCTTTCGTTACAGAAAAATCTATGCGTTCACAAGACCAATTTCTTCCACCTCCAGCTTACAAAAACACCCCAAATATATTTTAAAAAATCATTTTTATAGTTCTAGATGTCAGAAAAGCTAATTGGTCGAAAGCTTTTGCCATCGGAGGGGGAAAAAAAGCGAGCATCTGATAGACTTAAATTATCCTTAGAAAACAGCGTTAAAGATAGCAGAGCACGATAATGATTATCCAGTTTTGTATCGACGAGTCTAGAGGCAATTCAATTTCAAAAGCTGGCATATCCCTCGAAAGCAGTGTTCTGGAAAGCGAGCACTTCAGCGCTTAAAGCGGTGAAGCAAAGCGAAGCGAGGGTTCAGCGCTTCAGCTAGCTGAAGCGAGGCATGTGAAAAGAAGCGGTCGCTTCTGGGCTTGAAGCGCGATGCGACCAGAAGCGGCGAAGCGAGAAAAGCGAGCGCTTTTAATTTTTTAATTAATAAGTGATCAATTATAAAGAATAAAAAGAGTCTCGACTTACATGGTCCTTCAGAAATTAGAATAGCTAAGGTTTCAGCTTACTCTTCATTTAGGTACTTTTTCTCTTTTCTTTCTTCTTCTTCCTGATGCAGTGGCACCGCTAGCCTAGAGTTTTTCTTTTTTCTTTTTTTACTCTGTTTTCCTCTGCCCTGTTTAGCTTTGATTTTTCAAGTTATATGTTGCTCAATTTTTTTTCTTAACAATGATTAAGTTATATGTTGCTAATTTTCCTTTCTTAATGATGATTAAAATATATGTTGCCAATTTTATTTTTCTTAACAGTGATTAAAATATATATTGTTGAATTGTTTTGTTTCTTAACCGTGACTAAAATGTTGCTGATTTTTTGTTTCTTAACAATGATTAAATATGATGTTGATGTTTTTCTTAATAGTGATAAAATTATAATGTTGATTATTTTCTTTAAATTTTAACCGCGATTAAAAATGGCTGACCCAGAATGAAAATATGGGAAAAAAAGCTAGTGAGACCAATAGAACAACAATTGTATGTCTTTTTTGTTACAAGACAACTAAAGGGAACCTTTAATTAGTTTTTAATATGATCTTTTGCTTATATATATTGTCTCTATTTATTTTGGTCTTTTTTCTTTTAAATTGCGCTTCACATCAATGAAGCGAGCGCTTTGCTTAAAGCGTGAAGCAAGACCTTGTCGCTTTTTTCCGCTTCACGCTTCCCTAAACACTGCTCGGAAGATGGACAATTTTTCTAACAATTCATTTATATTAGCCTGATAACTCATGACCACAAGTTTGAACTGAAATAGCTGGGTCAAGAACTGTTAACTTTTAAAAAAAAACATGCGGCAAAAAATTCTCATATTTATCTCATTGCAACAGTATGGACAAACCTGAGCTCCTAGGGTTTACGCGGAGTTACTTCTTGAGGCAGTATATGGGTTTTTCCTTGTGTGTTATTGTGTGTGTGTTAACCCACTTCGTGCTACACTCCGGCAGATAATAAGATATTATTTCAAGTTAAGATAAAATTTCAACTTATGCAGTATTATCTTCGACAAATGAAGATGTGCAAGTCAAAATTTCAACTTATCTGCATCATCTTCCAAGGATGAATGACTGAACGAAGTCATAATTCAAACTGTTAGCAGATTAACCAAATCAAAATTTTCTGTAGTAAGGGAAAACACAGTCAGCTGCGTGCTACTCAGAAACCACGGCAACTTTCATTGTGGTTGCACCTACTATCCAGAAACCTAATGCTTTAGCTAGCGGAACAACAAGAGGAGTACCATAGCTGTGATGAATCAGAAAATCCTTCTTGGATAAACTACATAGCATTTGAACTTCCAGCTGAATTTACCTTTAGCAACAGAAATACTCTGGAAAATCTTTTAGAACTTCCACCTGAGTTTTAACTTTAGCAGCTGAAATCCTCTGAAATATCATTTCTCAAGGCATGAGAGCTAATGTTCAAAGCTTTTTTCAGGCACAAACTTGTGTTAGGAAAGCAGAATCCCCGAAATTGTTATCTAAGGACCTCTTTCAGAGAATTATCAGATGAAAGAACATAGAAAAATTGTTGAGTTCTTTAGAGCAATAAAAAACCCAGAACTTGGGAGTTTCATAAAACTGTTGTTGTCCCTCTTTAGGAGCAGCCTTCTTAAGCTGCTGATGCAGCTACTCCACACACACTGTCTCAAACCAAATTTTCAAAGTATTGGCCACTGGTTAAAGCCTTTAGGTAAAATTTAGGCAAATGTACTAAGACCTGTAGGGTCATCTTTTCAACTAACATTTAACTTTGGGTCCTGATGTGCTTGTGACAAAGGTTTTCATGGAGATCTACTCTGATGCCTACTCTACCATCTAATTTTAGGTCAGAGCAGTAGCATAATGAATTTCTCACAGTCGTAAACTCCTAGCTTTGTGCCCCCGCCCCCGCCTTCTTCCTTTTCTCTTAAAAACCACTCAGTTAGAAGCATAGCAGCACAGAACTTAGAGGAGATCCCATGTAGGTGAAAATTTTGGTCCTAATAAACAATTGATGTATGAACCATGTTGTGAAGAGGTCCATGGTACATTGACAAAGTAGTGACTGAAATGACTATCGTTCAACCTAACGAAAAAGAAAGGCACCTCAGAAACAGGGAGGATTCTCTTACTCTTCTGCGATTAAAATGTTTTTCAGGTAAGAGCAGATTCCAAGAAAACAGAGGTTAAAAGGTATCCTGCACAACACACACTTACTACAGAGATAATGACCCAAACACTTTTGGGGAATCTGGTACTCAGGTCGACCACCTATATCACTCTTTATCTTTTCTTCTTTTTCTTTTTTTGAGAAAGGTAACAGTTATATCACTCTCGTTTTTAAACAACAAACAAGGTCAACTCAGAACCCTAACATACACTTTGAACTGTCTACCAGAAGTCCATAACACTAAGGAATCGTTACATCCATATGTATCCCAAATGAAAATAGCAATATTCCACCTCTATCAAGGATTAGCAAAGAATTATGTCAATAACCTTTATGGACATTGACCAGACAACACACATAAATATACATTGATATGTTAAAGATATGGTTAACTCTTTCAGATTCAGATAACACATTTGAACATTACCAAGTTATCACAACAAGGGCTATGGGAATTGTGCAATAAATATGTTCAAAACACATCCACTTTCCATCACTTAATAAACTGTAAATGTCGTGAAAATGACCAGTAAAGCTAGAGAGAGGACATACTCTGGAGGTTACATGCATACAAGTAGGGGTGGGCATAAATACCGAAAAACCGAAAAACCGAAAAACCGAACCGAACCGAACTAATTCGGTTTTTCGGTTTCGGTTTTTCGGTTTTTCGGTTCGGTGTCGGTTCTATTTTTTTTAAACAATTCGGTATTCGGTTCGGTTTTCGGTTTTAGGATACCGATTTTTCGGTTTAACCGAAAAACCGAAATATTTATAAGGGTGGGTGAGCACACAGTCCACTCCGAAAAATCAAAATAATGTTAAGCCCACCGCCCAAGCCCAAGCCCAAGTCCACACTCCTAAGTCCTAAATCCTAATCCTAAAGTCCTAATCCGGTAATCCCTAGTTCCTATTCCCTCAGTCGGCACTCGGCAGTCCACTCTCTGTCTCTCTCTAGTCAATTCATCTCTCTAGCGTGCGGCGACCAGCGTGTGGCGACGGCGACGTCCAGCGTCTCTCAGTCTCAGCCCTCAGGTGCCGACTGCCGACACAGGCGACACTTTCAGCTTCAGGTACGCCGACGACCCTTTATTTTTTTAATTTCTTTGGTTTCTCTTCTTCTTCTTTTCTTCTTCTTCTTTCCTTTGCTAGTTTTCTTTGATGATATTGGAAAAAGGTGATATTAGTGACAACTGACAGATTAAACTTATTTGGTGTGAGATTTAGAACCTTAATTTTCTATAATAAAAAAGCAACCTATTTGGTAAGGGGTTGGAGAATATTTGGTTGAAGTTGGAAAAAAGTTGAAATTCTCTACTTGTCCAGTTCATTTATGTCTTTTTGAAAGCTTGATTTCACATGAATTACACTTTGGTTGACTGTTAAGGGCTTAAGGTTGTCTAGTGTATATTAGTTGATTACATTCTGATATTTCTTTCTGATTTCACATAGATGGCTGATCAAAGTCGAGTTAGTGAGGCTGGTTCAACTGGTACCTTACCTAATAGTAGTGAAAATTCAGTTGACACTGAGTCTACAAGGAAAAGAAAAGAAATGCAACCTAGATCTATTGTTTGGAATCATTTTGTTAAGGTGATTGAAAATGGTATATGTTGTAAAGCAAAGTGTAGACATTGTAAGCAAGATTATGCTGCTAATGCATCTAGACATGGAACAACAGGATTGAAACAACATTTAAGTAGGTGTAGAGAATATAAAGCTCTCATTGGAACCACTGAGCCTGATACTCAAACAAAGTTGAACTTACAATCTAAGGATGCACCAATTTGGAAATTTGATAAAGAAAAAATTAGGAGGTCTTTAGTTGAGATGATAATTGTGGATGAGCTTCCCTTTAGCTTTGTAGAAAAGGAAGGTTTTAAGAAGTTTATGAATCAGGCTCAACCTCTATTTCGCATTCCTTCCCGTAGAACAATAACAAGGGATTGTTATAATATTTATGGTGAATTGAGGCAAGATTTGAAGAGGTCTTTTAGAGAAGTCAAACCAAGAATTTGTCTTACCACAGATACATGGACATCGATACAAAAGATTAATTATATGTGTTTGACTGCTCACTTTATTGATAGAGATTGGGTACTGCATAAAAGAATATTGAATTTTTGTCCTATCACTAGCCATAAGGGTGAGCATTTGGCAGAGTCTATAAGTAACTGTTTGCTTGATTGGAACTTGGACAATATATTCTCTGTTACTGTTGATAATGCTTCTTCAAATAATGTTGCAATTACAGAATTGTCTAAACAGTTAGATATGTGGGGAACTAACATAATGAATGGCAAGCATCTCCATGTGAGATGTATGGCTCACATACTTAATTTAATTGTGCAAGATGGTTTGAAAGAAATTGGCCCTTCTGTCAAACGGGTAAGACAAATGGTGAAGTATGTTAGAGCATCTCCTGCAAGAATAAGAAACTTTAAGAAATGTTGTGAAGTCCAAAAGATAGAATGTGATAAGATGTTATCATTGGATGTGCCTACTAGGTGGAACTCCACCTACTTGATGTTGGAGGCGGCAGAAAAGTTTGAGAAGGCCTTTGATAGGTTTGATCTTTATGATGGTAATTTTAATGCTCACCTTTCTACTGATGTTTGTGAGGATGGAAGTATTGCAGGTTCGCTCCAATGTGATGATTGGCATAATGTGAGAAATGTGATAAAGTTTCTTGAAAGATTTTATGAGCTCACCTTAAAGGTTTCAGGTTCACGGTATGTTACTTGTAATGTTCATTTTGAAGATATATGTGAGCTTGATGCATATTTGAAAGAGTGTGTGGAAAGTGAAGATCTTAATTTGCGTAATATGGCTGTGGGGATGAAAGAAAAGTTCAAAACATATTGGGGTACTCCTGAAAAGATGAACAAAATGCTTTTTATTGCTTCTGTGTTGGATCCTCGTAATAAGTTTGTGTATGTTAGCTTTGCACTTGAAGAGCTATTAGGGGAGGAAAAGGAAAAAATAGTATGTGACGAAGTGAATGTTTATTTGAAAGCTTTGTTTGAAGAGTATGTTGGTAAATATTCAAAAGGTTCTAAACAACAATCATCTTCAGCTGGATATACTTCATCTGACTCATCTGATTCAACTAGTTCTAGCCTTTCTCAAAATGTGAAAGCAAAGGCTTTGAGAGCAAAGCTTTACTTGAAGAAACAAAAGGAAGATTTTGGAAGTGGAGGTGCCAAATCAGAGTTGGATAAATATATTAGTGAAGAACAAGAGCCTGAATTTGATGATTTTGATATTTTAAATTGGTGGAGAGTCAATACTCCTAGGTTTCCAGTTCTTTCGGAGTTGGCTCGTGATGTATTGGCTATTCCAATATCAAGTGTGGCATCGGAATGTGCTTTTAGCACGGGTGATCGTATTCTTGATCCATTTAGAAGTTCATTGACTCCTAAATGTGTGCAATTGCTTGTTTGTGTCCAAGATTGGCTTAGAGAAGAGACTACTCCTATTTGTGTTGAAGAAAATTTGGAGTATCTCGAGAAAATTGAACTTGGTAAGATTTTGTATTTTTAGTGTGTTTTTACTTTTTAGTTTTTACAATACACAATATACATATTTATGTTTTATGACATATTTGATTAAATTATTTTTAGAGATGACAAATAGTGGAAGAGACTCTTGCATTGTTGATGTATGATTGCAATTTGCTAGTATAGTAGTGGTGAGTTCAATACTTTATTTGTTTGGTCATATTCTTTTGAATTTTTTTCTTTAATCTTGAAAGTTATGTTCTAACTTTTTGATTTTATCTTAAAGGTTCACCGTTCAAGTTCAAGTTGTCAACCATGCCTCTTAATCCTAAAGCTTACTCCTCACCAGTTTGTGGACTTATTTTCTGGAGAACGGCTTACTGCTTACTAAAATGATGTATAGTTTGTGACTTTATGGACATGTTTTCTGCTTACTCAATACAATTACTGCTTACTAAGCAGTGCTTAACTCTTATTTTAGGTTGTATATTTTCCAATTAAGCATGATAATCTTGCACGCCCAACAGACAACAGCTTGGCTTTGAAAATATTTCTAGGTGCAACTGCTTCTGCCATGTTAACTGTTAAGAGTTACCCATGATAGACTAAATTTCGTGAATGGAAGTATAGTTTGTCCAATTTCTAGTACCCAATTTAGCTATTAGAGTTATTTTGTTCATGTGAATATGTGTTTATATCCCATGTGGTTATTGCCTTAATGAAGAGGTTGAAATGTTTCCATTTGCCAAATGTTACAGCTGCAAGTGAGCTTTTTGCTCATTATGTTGACTGTTGAGGCATGGGAGTCAATAGTCATGGCAGGTTGAAGCTGCCAAATGCCAATGAGCTGCACAAACAACATGAACATTAATGTCATCTTGGATCTTTTAGTTTTAGACTTTTAGTAAGGGAGGGAGTAATCAACAGTCAACACCAATTTCAGATGGTGTTGAATTCAATATCTCATAGCAAATACATTCAGGAATTATTGCATTTTGCAACAGCTATTACTTGTTGTTTACATTTTTCAGTCAATTCGTGAATCGTGAGATCTGTCATCTATTCATTGAAGTAAAAAATGTGAGATGTGTTATTTTGTTACTAGACTTGCTACTATCAACAAGCGTCCATTAGATTTATAAATGATTCATTTTTGAAGTATAAAAACGTGAATTATTTTTTTACTTAAAAAAATAGCCTATTTTACAAATAGAAAGTAGCCCATTAAGCAGGCCCAAAACCGAAATAACCGAATCTTATAAACCGAAACCGAACCGAACCGAAATCAGCAAAACCGAACCGAACCGAATTTAATTCGGTTCGGTTTTCGGTACCTCTTTCACCATAACCGAAAACCGAAAAAACCGAACCGAAATTTTAAAAACCGAACCGAATATCCGAATGCCCACCCCTACATACAAGTGCATAACTTACCCCATCATCTCAAAGCATGTAACAAGGGCTAAAAAAATATTCCTTAGAACGGACTAAAGTTGTCATTCTTTTTAGAACGGACTAAAAATGAAATAATGTGGAATGGAGGGACTAGGTCCCAACATTAGATCACAAAATGACATGTAGAAATCAACACGAGTTATCCAGGCAGAGATAGAAGCTATTTTGCAAGTACACCGGAAGGAATATTAATTTCTCTCTCTCCCTGGATCCAACAAGAATAACTGTATGTCACTGTACATAATTGGATTAACCGAGGATTGTTTTGATAATCATATTGAAATGAAGACATACCTTCCAGGAAGCAGCTGAGAACTGTTAACTGGACCCTTAGAAATTCCAAATCTTTTTTCCCTATTTTCTTGTTCTTTCTCGACACGCATAGCAGCCACCTCTTTCTCCATTGCAGCAACCTCCCTTCTCATCTTTTTGGCCTCAACCTCCATGGCTTTTGTTAAAGTCTCTACTTTCTTAGCTAACATCTGATCCCAAGAATGCAATCAAAATCAGCACAAACATCTGAGTAAAGAAACCATAACGTTGCTGAGCAATCAATCAGTCTAACCTCAATGGCATCGTCCTTGTCTTTAAGACTTTGATCCTTTTCACTAATCTTAAACATATCTCCAAAGTTATTTCAAATTCTTTCTTTGTGCAGTATGTGAAGAAAGAGAAATCCATCCGCAAAGAAGGATTAAAATAATTAAGTTCGAAGTGGGACACGTCTACTGATATTTTGCCTCGTGAAATTACAAGTTATGCTAGTGTGAGCCGGAGAAATAGCCTGATACGAGAATTTTAGACAATCTGAAACATGCATCCATAGAGTAGTGATTCAGGGGTAAAAAATGACCTGCAGGCCTCGGACGGAGGGAGGAGGCTTGATTTGCAGAATCAAAGGGGAATCCTCATGGATTTAATTGGCAGATAAATTTGAGTCCTAACCTGATTTTGATCTTGAAAAAAAGAGCCTTCAAGGATTCCTTCCTCATGCGATCATCTCTGGCAGACTCTAACATGTCCAATAACATTTGAGCCCCACCAATCTCAACTATTCTCTTCCTTCTTTCGTTTAGGAAGCAAAAAAGTACTGGATAAAAGATCTACTAATAAGAATCTAAAAATATCATGATTAGTTCAAACAGTTGTCGTGTTTTAACTACAAACTACAAATATTGCATGTTGAGCAAAAAATAGTAAACTATGTCTCTAGTCGTTTACAAGATATCATATGGAAATAAAGCAATGTGTAGATCCTCAAAAGTTGTACAATGTATTAGTCTATTAGATGCCTTATCATGGTACCGGGAAAAGGAACAACAATCAAACACAGGTTGACTAGGATACTAAAATTTAAGGTACTAGAGTAGTCCCATCTTTTATATTAGGATAATAAAACAAATTTCCTTATTTTGTACAATTAATCAGTACGGAGTTCCAGAAGCTTTAAGTTTCAAAGGAAGGTTATAAAGTAAGTAAATCACAAAGAATTTGGAAAGCGTCCAGATGGAAGAGACTCGGCTCCACATAGTTATCCAAATTCCAACATGTAGATTATTAATATAAAAGAGGATGCAGAGGAGCTTAACATTACAACAACAATAACAACATACCCAGCGTATTCCAACAATATATCAGTTAAATTTAAATGAGCTCCTAACAACACAAAAGGGTGATCAACCTAGGTTCGCTGAATTCATAACTCACATAATTGTTATTTTGACTTTCAGATACCAACCATAGTTTTTCTTTACTGCTATATCTCTCCACCAGCCTTAAAACATACAGAGATAGCTCCTTACTACTCTTAAATCAAAGACATATCTGCACACACTACTAATAACATCAAACTCCTGATATTGTGCTCCAAATTGCCAACATATACTTGAACCCATTAAACAATTGTGTATACATAACTTCTTAATTTCCAAGTACTGTGACCCAAGCTTACCATCTATAGAAAAATAAGCTAATCTGGACGCACCCATTCTTTCATGAGATATGCTTGACTTCTATAAGTGAGGCAGACTGGTGCAACAAATTCTCTCCTATTTAAATCAGACATTATTATGCCAACGACAAATCAGAAAAGACATGAAATTGAATATGGTGTAACTGATTCATGTAACCATAGAAATCAGACCTAACCATATATGGGGAAATTTGATACCCAATAACAGTAGTAGTACCAGCAAAAATTGATTTTAAGAGTCACCCTACTCTTCTTTCAGCTTCTTGTTCAATTGACTGTTCATCTGTAAAATCACACAAAATAAATCTCAAAGCATTCCAGTGGTATGAACCCATAAGAGGGAATAGCAAGTTTCATCAAGAGATCATTGTACAATTTGAAACCAAAAAGGAAAAAAAACTAATAACAGCAAGAAAAACACTAAAAAGTACTCCGTGACTAAATCAGGCATAACATTTTTGCCTGGTATCTCTCTCTACTTACTGCACAACTAAGTTGCTCGGACTCGAGTGCGGGTATCCGATACGGGTGCGGATTCAAGAGTCGGATTCGGCAAAATCGAAATTATAAGATTCGGGGGTACGAATCCGACCACGGATACGGGGTGCGGAGATTCGGCTAAAAAAAATCAATATTATAAAAACAGAGTTATAAAATCTTTTAGTTTTTGAAAATAAAATTTACATATTTAAAAATTAAGTAAAAAGTACTTTAAGTTATAATAATAAATAATTAAAACTATATAAAAAGAATATGAAAAATTATGAATAAAATTTGTTTATTTAAAGTATGTGCTCATTTGCAATATATAAAATTTAAGTTAAATGAAAGTGCCTCACTTACGTGTCACAACTCCAAGTAGGGAAATAAAGGAAGTCATTTATTATGTTCACTTTCTAATTAAAGTCCCTTAATTACAACTCAGACTTCAGCTCTCTTCTCTCTGTGGCGTCTCTTTCTTCTTCTTCTTCGTTCTAGGTCAACTACTCATCTTCCCTAGACCACCTCTTTCGTCCTCAAAAAAGAAAAAGAAAGTCATTCAAGGCCTTCCAACTCTCTTTACAGATCGCTACCACCGTCTATTGGAAGTTAGAACACAACTCCTTCAAAAAAATTCTCTCTTTTTGGCTTGAAACATGAAGCAACAAATATATACATCAACAGGAAAAGCTTAAAAGGAGTAAGGACTATAATATTGTCTTAAATTTGTTCTTTTTTTAAATTTTAAGAAATCAAATTCTCAATTTTCCCCCGAAATTTGTTCTTGACTCTGGTCAAAGTATCCGGATGGGATTGATCGAATCCGAGACGCACCCTGCACCCGCACCAGTGTCGCGTCGAGACGGGTTCGGCAGCAAAAACAAAGAGTCCGCACAACTTAGCTGCACAACTCATTTCTATATTTTAGTGACTAATAACATCTAAAAAGAACTTTATGAGAAATTGGAGGTTTGGAGACAGACCCTGGAGTCTAAAGCGTTTAGGTTGAGCAGGACCAAGACGGAATATGTAGAGTGCAAGTTCAGTGACGTGACTTCTGTGACCGACGTGGAAGTGAGGCTTGACACGCATGTCATCCAAAAAAGAGATAGTTTCAAGTACCTTGGGTCTATTATCCAAGGTAATGGGGAGATTGACGAGGATGTGATCCATCGTATTGGTGCAGGGTGGATGAAATGGCAGCTCGCATCCGGGGTCTTGTGTGATAAGAAGGTGCCTCTCAAACTGAAAGGCAAGTTCTACAGAGTAGCAGTTAGACCGGCTATGTTGTATGGGGCAGAGTGTTGGCCGGTCAAGTTCTACAGAGTATGGAGGTTATTATTTGGGCTAGATTGGAACCGTAAAAGTTCTTTCCATCCTTAGATTATATGAGTCGTAAACGAACCTGTAGTTACATCGAAGCGATCCTGCCAAACTGTCATGGATATGCTGTCTGAAAATTCTATACCCATATTTTTTACTAAATCTTTTTTAACTTCTTCCATATATGAGGCAAGAAGTTCAGATTTGGAAATAGTCCCTTGTTTCATCTGTAATTTTCTGGTTATATGTTTAAAAGGACTAATATTATATTTATCCTGTATAACTTCTGTTTGGTTCTTGCTGGTCTCAATAGCCACATTGATCGAGTCTATTATCTCGCGTCCATGAAGTTTTCCCTCCACATCTCTTTGGAGTGATTTACTCCAAAATTTTGTATGGAATTTTCTTTTTAAGCAAGGAAACTCTTCTTCATTTGTTTGAACTTCTATTGTCCATTTCATTATCCATGGGATAGAAAATTGTATAAAAAAATACATTAAGGATATTCCCTTAAAATACGTCCTCCTGTTGTAATTTTATTATCTTGGGCGAAACATCAACCCATTGAGCATATAATTTTTTATAATCTTCTGGGAGGATATTCAGAGTTGGACCATATAAAGTCCACCACTGGCCAAACCAATTCGGTATATATTGTTTGAAAATATTTGAACATATTTTGATAAACCATGAATGTTTCTTATTAGCATTCTCATATAATAAAGCTTTATTAAAGCTCTCAATGTAATCCCAGTAATTAAACTTAACAGCTATTCTTTGTTCCGGATGGGTGTATTCTCGTTCCTTCATCGTGCTGATTCCCCATTCTTCTGGGGTAAATATCTTTTTTATAATAATTTTTGAAAAGTCATAAACTTTCTTGGTATTTGCTGAGTAAAAATGCTGAAATTCAGCAGACCCGATAGATGAGAGTATAATTTCATAATGCATTCTGTATTTGTATGTTGGAACAGCATATGATGCTGTATCAAAATATCTCGACATGATTTGCTAAGGATCCTCTCTCCATTGTAAATCCCTTGGCTCAAGAAGAAGTATTACTTCATCTTTCTCATTCTTATCATATACCTCAATGTTTTCTCCTACTTCGTCATTGACGACTGCAGAATATGACGGTGGTGCATTGTTCTGAGATTGCCTTGATTGTATAAAATCCATGAATTCTTTATACATTGGGTGTTCGGTATTAATTCCCGAGATACCTGTAGAAGTTCCTGCAATGTTTGAGGCTATTAGTCTCTGGTTTCCTAACTGAGCCAAAATATTATTTGTGCTCATGGGTACTTTTCCTCTTCCTCTTCCTCTATTAGAGGAAGAACTTCCAGATGGCCGCATTATCCTGTATTCAGGAAATAAATAATTATTAACTCAAATATTCCCTAGTAAGAAAATCGGGAAGACTATTATCTATTCCCTTTTTATAATGTATTTCAAAATCGAATGGTGCTAATAAAGCTTGCCATCTTGCAAACATTTGTTTAGAAACATCATGTTTTACATCTTTATTAAAGATGAATTTAGCTGCTTGACAATCAGTTTTTATAATGAACTTTTGATTATATAAGTCCCCTGGAATTTTAAAACACTTTTGACTATGGCTAAAATTTATTTAGCTACAATAGCATAATTTTTCTGACTATTATTCCATTTTCCAGAATAGAATTGTATGAGGTATTCTTGTCTTTCAGCAGGAGAGATTTGTTTTAGAATTCCCCCATAGCCAATATCAGAGACATCTGTCTCCACTATCTTTTGCCAATTCAGATTAGCCAGAGTGAAACATGGTAGGTTATTAACCTTTGTCTTAATGTGCTTGACTGCTTTTGTATGATTATCAGTCCAAGCTTTAGGACTTTTTCTTAGTCTATCATATAATATAGCCGTGTCTTTAGCTAGATCATTTATAAAAGGAGAAATGTAATTTAAACTTCCCAAGAAACGTTGAAGCTGGGTTTTATCAGTAATAACGTCAGGAAATTTAGAGGCAAACTCAATACTTCTCAGAATGGGAATAATTTTTCCTTTTTCAATATTATGACCTAAGAATCTAACATTGGTTTGGAAAATATGCATTTTTGGTCTAGATATAACCAAACCATTTTGAATAATAATTTTCTTAAATAGGTCAAGATGTTTAAAATGCATTTCTAAGGTTTTTAAGAATATTAAAATATCATCTATATATACAATGATAAAATTGCTAAAAGGGTTAAAACTATCATTCATAATTTTTTGAAATTCAGAAGGGGCATTTTTTAACCCAAAAGGCATAACATTCCACTCATATTGTCCCATTGGGACGTTAAAGGGTGTTTTATATTTATCTTTTTCAGAAATTTGAATTTACCAATAACCTGATTTTAAATCAGATTTTGAAAATATTATAGCTTCATGAAGTCTATCTAATAAATCTTTTTTATTGGGAATAGGATATCTAATCCATTTTAAAACTTTATTTAAGGGCTTATAATTTATGACAAGTCCGGGTACCCCTCTTTCTTGCTCTGCTTGCTTATTAACATAGAAGGCAGTGCAAGATCATGGAGATTTTGAGCGCCTTATTAATCCCTTTTGAAGAAGAGTATCAATCTCTCTTTTACATAAATCTAAATATTCTGAATTCATTTGGCAAGGTCTAGCCTTAGTGGGAATATTATCTTCAGAAAATTCTTCCTCATAAGGAAGACTTACCACATGTTTTTTCCTTTCCCAAAATACATTTGAGTGATCTCCACATATCTGTAGGGAGAATTGATTCTTTGAAATCTCAATCTTTCCTTAGATTTTAGAATTTTGTAAAGTCTCTTCTATGGTAAGACTACAAATTTTACTTTTAAGAAAATCAATTTGTTTATTTTTTAAAGAAATCATATCTTTAACTTCATTAACGAATTTTGAGAATGGTTGAGATATAAAATCTATTCTTATTTTTCTTCTTTCAAAAGTACCCGTTATTCCAGTCTCATCCCAGAGAGTTATGGGATAAATGTGCCAGAAAAAAGGCATTCCTAAAATAATTTCGTTAGAAATGTTTTTATTAAAACAAAACTTTCAGGGATACATATATTATTTGTAAATATATATGCTTTAGGAATTTTATATTCAATATCCATTTTATGACCGCTAGCATTTCGAAGACTATGAGTAGTTTTCTTAAAATATCTTGACGGAATTAATCCTTTTTGAATGCAATTTAAATCAGCTCCGCTATCAATAACAGCAATAAAATCTTTTTTTAAGTTATAATCAATAAAAAGAGTTATTTTTGCCAAAGGTTTATGAGCCGTAATTAGCTCAATATTTTCTAAAAATAAATTCTTATTATTTGTAAATTCATTAGGGATATCAGGAAGATTACTTTCAGGAATATCAGGGAGATTATCTTCAACCAAAACCTGTTTCCCATTGTCTTTATTTTCTATATAACTAATTATTTCATCAAGAATCATATTATGATTTTTCAGAGAAGATATTTCTTTTTTAAGATTATTAATCTCCTCAATCAAGTCTTGAATTGTAGTGGGAATATGATCCCTTTGAGACCTGAGTTTTAGCTGTCTCCTTACTTCTGTCATGGTATAAGCATTATGATGAGCGGGATTTTCTTTAGGAATTCTAGTATTACTAGTGGAGGTGCTGGTATTACCAATTTTGTCAATAATTTGGGATCTTAGCGCCGGATCATCAATCATCTTGAGAATTTTCATCCAATTATCATTACTGATGACATTGATATTTAAGTCTTTGAACTGAGAATACAACTGATAGAATTCATCCTTGTCTTTATTATCACAAGGTTGACCAATCTGGCAAGACGTACATTCTTCCTCAGATGAGGACATGTAGTCTTCTTCATGAAGAACTTTTAGGTCTTCACTTATAGAGGAATCCTCTCCGTCACTATTGTTTTGGCTAGAATTTTCCGAAGAAGAATTAAGGAGGATTTTATATAAAGAATCCTTAATATTTTCCTCTAGGTCAAGGTTTTTAATCTTTTCCTTAACCTTGCAATCTCTTGCATAATGGCCTATTCTACCACATTTGTGGCATGCATTTGATTTATTACTCTTATAAAACTCCTTTTTCCATTTGTAATTCATTTTTCTTTTTTCACGCTTGTCTAAGCGTTTCTTTTTTCTATACTGCCTATGAGGTTTTTCCTTATAATCTCTTTTTCCTCTATGTCTATTAGTCTTTTTAGAGGATTCAGGCATATCGATTGCGAATTGTTCACAAAATTCTCCTAATTGTTGTTTCTCATTCAAATGATATCTTTTAATTTGTTGATTCAACTTGATCTCATTGCACAAAGAGAGACTTTCTTGGGTGCAAACACTTATAAGTTTTCTATAAGTATAGTCATCGTAATTAATACTCACCCCATCTCCTCTAAGGGCCTTCCTAACTCTTTCTGCAAATAAAGCAGGGAGTCCATCTATAAACTTGGATTTCCAATGAGAGCTATTACACTCGGGTAATTCCATAACTCTGGATAGGAAAACATCCTTGTACCATCTAAAAGACGTAAGGGTTTTACATCTAAGGTTTTGGAGCATAGTCCTAATGGTTTCACTATTATCCGACCATCTACCAGAAAAATGTTCTATAATGGTTAGGACTAAGGTGTAGACTACATTGGAATCATTCCATTTTCATCCTTAACGGCATTTAAAATGGCTATACGTTGGGATTCTGAGAGATAATTATCCCACCACCCCTTTAATTGGCCTGTAAATCCAGCAATAATCATGTTAGTTGTATCCTTTTCAGAATTCTTGTTGGCCTTGCAAATCGTACTATACATAAGAATTCTATGAGCCAGAGTATAAATTTGTCTATCAGTAAAACCATCAATATTTCATTCATAAATGTATGTCCCACTAAAACTATTAGAGACGTAATATTCTTGTTCTTCAAGAAGGATATCTTGAGGAGTCGGCCTAGGATAGTAATACATTCTTTGGACTGGTTTTCTAGCATGTTGAGATTTTATTAATCTCATTCGGAATAGTATTTCTATCAGTGGCCTCACTTACACTTAGTTGGAGGGGATTAATACTTAACCCCTGGAACCTTTCTTGAAGCAATCTTTCAATATTATCAAACTTTGATAATTTAAAGTCCTTAATTTCTGGAGGGGGTTGGATAGTAGGAGTAGCCTTCTCCTTTCCTTTATCAGGGATTTTGGACTTCTCTAATTCAGAACATAAATGACTAATTTTATCATGTAAAGAAAGAATATGTTCTCCTAAAATACTCACATATACATTCGTGTAATTGTTTTGTCTTATTAAAATTTTAACATGCTTAGAAGTAATAAGAGCAGTGTCATTATCATCAAACAGCTCTGCAAATGTAGTAAAATATACAGTTTTATTATCTTTTTCAATTTGAAAAGATTGTTGAGGAGGTAGGAGAGATTTGGTAATTGTACCATCAGATAACTTATAATCTTGTTCTAACATAGAAACATAGTTATAAACATATTTCGTCATAAACCATGGTACAAAAGCTATAGCTTTATTTGCTTTAGAAAGATCATTATAAAAATCTTCTTGAAAGAATGTTTGTTGATTATTATTAAAAATTTTGAAAAACCATTTTCTAAATGATTCCCATTTGGGTTGAAAAAATTCATTTGAAATTTTCTTTCTTACCGGCCCCGGTCTAAAATCAATAAGTTCTGATCTATCCATGTAAACCATTTGGAAAGTCCATTTCAGACAAAGTAGGGTCCATATCAGGGGTAACTATATGATTTTCAATTTTGATATTATCAACTCTTTTTTCTTCTCTCATATAAGAGGTGGATACTCTAGAATTATCTTCTTCTCTAATTTGAGAAATAGACGCTCTAGAAGGCATATCAACAATATAATCAACAGGAGATATATAAGATGAGTTAGATCTAAACATTCTAGAAGGTAAACCTATATTATCAGCATAACTCATTAATAAATTTTGGTCAGTGAATTTGATTCTCACTGTCCCATCAAGAGTTTGCTCAATGTCAGAAATATCAGGATTTATATTATTTTTGGGTGGGATTGCCTCTTCGATCACCCACTCTTTAGGAAAATTAATTTCATCCCATTTAATAGGCCTTCTAGTTATAACTTTAGACTTACTAAAATTTGTTTCTATAAGAAAAGTTTTATTTTTAAAATCCATAATTTTACACATATGGTTCAAAGTGTATAATGGTTTATAAAAAATTCTATAACAAATACATATAACTTCAGTACCAGGCAAATAATCATAACCATGTAATTTTATACTTAATATTAAAGTGTGTTGCGAATTTTCATCATTCAAAGAAATTTGTAAATTAGGATAGGCGTTAAAATATACAGAGCCATAGGCCAAACTGGTTTGAACCGTCCCTATCAGGATGAGGAATGCTCGCGCATAGCACAGACCCAACGCGTATGATTTGAAAGAATTACTACTCTCTATTGTGGTTTGATTATCATGAACACATATTGCTGCTAATGAATTCTACACTTAACCATCTACTAACAACAAAAGAAGCCCCATATCTCTGGAAACAGATTCTTGTTTTTTTTAAAAAAGAACAAATGAAAGGATTCGATTCAAACTAAATTATTAGCAGGATCTTCCCTCATTTAAACACTTGAAAAAGAAAAGTTTTATATTCAAAATATAAATCTAAAAAAGAGCGAGTGCTGAATCAAATGGTAAATGAAACTTAGCACTTAATCACAAAACAAGCTAGAACATGTTCATATAATTAATACATGATGGGAGCTGGGATATAGGAAATCTGGGAGAATCAATTTAAAGGTTGAAGTTTGAATTAGGCTCAACCTTATTTCAACTTAAAACAAAGTGTATTTATAAAACACGGGATTGATCTTCATAATGAAGAAAAAGGACATGGTGACATTAAAACTAGCAGCAAATTTCAATGTAATCCCACAACATCAAAGTCAATTACTAACTAATCATTAAAAAATAAATAAAGGCAAACAAAACATTTCAAAGAAACAGAAGGCGCATCTAAGCTAATTTACGAATTATAAAACTAAAATATACTGAAACAAGAAGGACAATCATACCTACTATTATAACAGCACAACACATATAATAATATAATTAAAAAAAGGTGTAAAGGGGAATTTACCTTTCCCCTGGGATGGGATGGACGAGTTGTTGAGATTTCTATACTACCTGGAAAGCTCTGATTTTGATTCGATTTAGCAAAAAACGCACCAAAACTTAATTGGATTTTCAGAGTTAGTACTGAAATATTTCAGTACGAATTCGGATGAATTGAGGGAAAATCCCGTTGTGAAATCGCCTAGAAACGTGAGAAACGGCGACGTATTGGTGATTTTTTCTGACTTTGTGTTCGTCATTTTGGTCGTTTGGGCCGGGTTGTGAGAGTTATGGGCCAAAATGGCTGGTTACCCAGGAAATTACATTGAGTGTCCCCAAATTGAGTGGTCTTTAATTTTTGCCCCTATAAGAAAAGTCTTTAAAAAATACTCTTTCTTTTTTTTTATGTATAGAGAACAAATACATTTTTGCCTCTCTACACTACAACTCTCCATGTTCCATGGGCGTCAATTAAGCCTAGTTATGTCAATACTCAGAGCAATTTCAGAGTCGATTATCTCTATTTTAATGTTCTTGGCGTTACTTTTTTCTTCTTTTTTTCTTTTTTCTCAATTTTTTTTTTAATTCTCGTTTTCTTTTTTTTTTTTTTTTCTTTTTTTTCTCATCCTTTCTTTTTTTTTCTTTTTTTTCTCATCCTTTCTTTTTTCTTTTTTTTCTTTTTTTTTAATCTTTATTTTTTCCTTTTCTCTTTTTTTCTTCTCTTTTTTTCTTTTTTCTTAACCTCTATTATTTTTTGTTAATGAATAAAAAGTTGGATAATCCGCAAAGAGGATCTTCTTTCTTTGAAATCGAAGTAAACTTAAGGGCGTGCTTTGTTGTTTGAAAGTCCTTTGGAACAAGTCTTGCCTCTAAGGCAAATGTTATAGAACATCTCATAAATCAAGACACAATGAGGTAGTGTCAAGCCTTGCTCGTGGGGCATAACTTGTTGTTTGGAAATTCTTGAGCTAAGTCTTGCCTCAAAGGGCAAGAGTTATAAAGCATCTCATAAATTAAGGCACAATGAAGTAGTGTTAACTCTTGCCCATGGGGCATAACTTATTTTTGGGAGGCCCTTGGGCTAAGTCTTGCCTCTAAGGCAAACGTTATAGAGCATCTCATGATCAAGACACAATGTGCTAGTGTCAACTTTTGCCAATGAGGCGTAACTTGTTGTTCGAAAGTCTTTGAGCTAACTTTTGCCTCTAAGGCAAGAGTTATAGAGCATCGCATAAATCAAGACACAATGTGGTAGTGTCAACTCTTGCCCATGTGGCTTAACTTGTTATTTGAAAGTCCTTGGGCTAAGTCTTGCCTCTCAGGCAAACGTTATAGAGCATCTCATAAATCAAGCACAATGTGGTAGTGTCAACTCTTGCCCATGGGGCGTAACTTGTTGTTTGAAAGTCCTTGGGCTAAGTCTTGTCTCTAAGGCAAGAGTTATAAAATGTCTCATAAATCAAGACACAATGAGGTAGTGTCAAGTCTTGCTCGTGGGGCATAACTTGTTGTTTGAAAATCCTTGAGCTAAGTCTTGCCTCTAAGACAAGAGTTATAGAGTATCTCATAAATTAAGACACAATGAAGTAGTGTGAACTCTTGCCCATGGAGCGTAACTTGTATTTTTTGAGAGGTCCTTGGGCTAAGTCTTGCCTCTGAGGCAAATGTTATAAAACATCTCATAAATCAAGACACAATGTACTAGTGTCAAGTCTTGCTCATGGGGCGTAATTTGTTGTTTGAAAGTCCTTGGGCTAAATCTTGCCTCTAAAGCAAGAGTTATAGAACATCTCATAAAAAAATAAAGGTAAAAAAAAATAATTAAAAAAAAATGAGAAAAGAAAAACTAAAAATCAAAGAAAAAATAAAAAAATAGAAGTTGAGAGAAAAAAAATAAAAATTGAGAAACAAATAAAGAAAAAAAAGACAAAACAAAAAATAAATGAAAAAATAAAGGTTAATAAAAATAAAAAGGAGAAAAAAAAAGAATTGAGAGGAGAAAAGGAAAAAAATAAATATTGAGAAAAAGGAAAAAAACGTCGAAGAAAGAATAAAATAAAAAAGAAAAGAAAAATAAAGGTTGAGAAAAAAAGAGAAAAAGAAATAAATATAAAAGTTGAGAGGCATATGAGCATTGAGAGTTGTTTAAAAATATTTGAGGTATAGAGAGGCAAAAATTTAGTTGTTCTATACATAAAAATAAGGAAAACTATTTCTGTAAGACTTTTCTTATGTAGGAAAATTGCAAAGCCACTCTCTTTAAGGGGCATTTGTGTAGTTGTCCCCTGGTTTCCTAATCAATTTGGGTTCAATCTATATCTATATGGGAAAAGAACACTAATACCCTAAAAAATAAAACTATTTACCCTCAAATGCCTCATTACTTTCATACTCCTTTTATTCTAAAATTGTATTTATCTAAAAAAAGAAAAACACGGGCTGACGTCATGCTGACATCAGCGACCATCTTTTTTTTCCTCTTTGATACCATCACAGTATATATACTCTATGATGGTATCAAAGATTAACTGGACAATTTCTTCATTGAAGGACTACTTCTTCCTCCTTGATACCATCAAAGTATAATATACTCAGGTGGTATCAAAGAGTAATTGAACAATGTTTCATTGAGGTTTGCTTCAGTCCTTCGATGAAATTACTCAATCATCCATGATACCATTACGGTATATCTATATACTGTCATGGTATCATTGAGGTATGTTTCAGTTCTTCAATATTTTAATTTAAAAGCAGTTAAAAAATCATAATTTAGATATAATTTTTTTAAATTTTTAAAAAGAGAAAAAAATTATAAAAATATATTTTTACTAATTTTAAATTCAATAAATAAGCTTGTGACTTTAATAATTTTCTCTTAATTGTTTCTTATTTATTTCTTAAAAAAAAGCTCAGTACTATATGATACCGATGTGGTATCAATATACTGATGGAGTATCACAGAGGATTAAGCTCAATCCTATATGATACCGATGTGGTATCAATATACTGATGGAGTATCACAGAGGATTAAGCTCAATCCTATATGATACCGACAGGGTATCAATATACCGATAGAGTATCACAGAGGATTAATTCAAGATAGTGACGATGATGTCATGCTGACGTCATGCGCGAAATAAGAAAAAGAGAAAGTGGGCAAGTGGGTAATTAGTTTGGGTTGAAGGTCTATTAAGGGTAAATACTTTGGGTTGGATCTATTTTGGGTAAATAGTTTCACAATTAGGTCCAATTTGTGTAGTTTTCCCTATCTATATCTATCTATCTTCTATATATCTATATATACTTAATAAGAGAAAAATTTGCATAGGATTTTGTCAAATATTTGCTTAGGATTTTGCCACAGGTACAATTAAGTTAAATTAGTTAGTATTTATTTTATTTTACTTATACCTTTTAAAATCATTTAAAAATCTAATTACTTCTGTTTATTTTTTAAAAATGTTTCACTATAAATTCCATTTCATAAATAAAATACACATAAAACATGAACTTTCAAAATTATTAGAACACCAACAAAAAACAAATTAAATTCAAATAATACTGTAAGTTTGTTAAATACTTTTAAAAATATAAATTCTACATAATACTTAAATATACCAAATTTTAACTCTAATTACTTCTACACTTTGAATAATTTTTATTTATTTAAATAATAAAGTTTGAATTCAAATACAATAAAAAATGAAAAACTTCTATGCACTATTTTTCAACATTGAAGAAACCATCTAAGCTATTTTAAAAAAAAATGTCAATTTAAAAACAATTACAGCCCCCCCCCCCCCCCAAAAAAAAAAAAAACTTAATTCAACATTACATTTATTTTAAAACTTACTATTTGACTCAATTCAACTTTACATATATTCTCGGTGAAAACTGTTTTAAAAGATAAGCCCATTTTTTTATTTTTAAAAAGAGAAACAAAAAAGACCAAAAGAAAAAAAATTATAAACTAAAGCAAAATTGAAAGCATTCACCCATGTAACTTCCCCACTCTTATTTTCTTTATGCACGATCACCCATCCAAATATCATTGTTTCTTTGTAAATTTCAAGAAAATAACAGAAAAAGAAACAATGTAAATTACAAAATTACAAAGTTATTTAAAATTTACAAAATTTAAATAATTTTTTGGATTTTTTTTCCACTTTTAAACTTTCAAAATTATCCACATATCACAGAATAAGAATTACTATCGTTATTGTCTTTGCAATTTATTTTTACTTTGTCTTTAAAAAAGAAAAAGACATGAAAAACAAGGTATAAGATAAAGAAGAGAAAATAAATGAGAAAATGCATCAAGACCCCCCTAAAGTTGGTCGACATTTGGAAGTAGACACCTAAAGTTTGCGAGAGTCTTATTACCCCACGAAACTATTTTAAAGTATCATATGTACCTCCTTTCTCGTTCAATTCCAGTTATAAAAAATTATGTGCAAACCACGCACCAATCATCATTTGCCACGTGGCATATTAATTTTAAATCTTTTTTATTTTTATTTTTTTGCTATTTGATTTCTATTCTGTCTTTCTTTTCTCTCTTTCTTCTTCACCTCAATCTCCCCAAAAGTTCCTCAAATGCAACCACCATTTTGTGATATATAAGAATCCAAGGTTCCACACTTGAATATGTTTTACTTTATTCAACTACAGTTTAATTTTATATCATACTATGAATCACTTATCCATTAATGGTTACCCAAAATGTAGTTGAGTTCGTCAGCTTGGATGATATCACCATTGAAAAAGAATTAGGAGGAGAAAAAAATTACTGGATCAAACATTATTTTGGATCTGATTTCATTAAAGAGGGGGAGAAAATTTTTTTGGTTGTAGATGAAAAGCTCTCCAATGGCTATCAATGAAGGTTTGGAGAAGATGGAAAGTGGGTCTATTTAATAAAAAGAGAAGTTTCAAATTAATAATGCCACTTGACACTAAAACATTGGTCTGGGGGTGAATTTTTACTCATTCACGCGCCCCTCAAATGTGAGATTACACATGCTTTGAAAATGAGTCAAAAGAGTGTGTTTATTATGGTTGTAAATAGTTCCATGGGGTAATAGGTCCCCCGCAAACTTTAAGTGTCTACTTCCAAATGTCGATCAACTTTAGGGGGTCTTGATGCATTTTCTCAAAATAAATTAAACTAACCTACACATCACCCTTGTTTCCCCACTAACTCACAAACAAATACACCCATGCACGATTTTTTTTAATTTTTTTTTTAAAAAAGGGCACTTGGCTCCTTCTTTGTAGCAACAATTAAAGCAAAAGTATTTCTCTCTCTTTTTAAATTTTATTTTTTAAATTTAAAATTTGTTATTATCCATTTAAAGTCACATTCTTTAATTTTTCAAAACAATGAAAACGGTTGCAACTGCAATATTTATTTATTTAATAAAGGTCATTGTAACCATTTCTAACTCTTTCATAAACAAAAAAAATGGAAAAATAGTTATTTTTTTATTACTTGCGGACAATTTTCCCCTTCTATTTCTCTGTCTATATATCTATCCAAACAATTTGTCAGAGATCATATTAATCACTTTTTCTTATTGATACTTTTTTTTTCAGACAGTGTTGTTTTTATGCCAATAATTTTCTTAATTGTATTTTGCATTTCTTGCAAGTTCAACTGATTAATTTTGCATCAGATGTGATGGCTTCAATTTTTGATTTTTTAAATCAAAATAAACAAGGATGAATGGGAAAATCTCAAAATCAAGTGTTTAGCCACTTTTTTGAGAATGATATAGAGCTTCTCAAATCCACCGATGTCTTTCTCTTCGATTGTGATAGTAAGAAAAAGTTTACTTCGTATTATTTATTTTGATATCATTCATTTTGTATTTATTTTTTTATAAATTCTTATAAATAAATTCTTCTCACTCTTTTGCAGTTATGAATTGAAAGGGCGAAAAATTGATCGATGGCGTCCCTAAGACACTCGACTTGCTTTGTTCCCATATATTTCATGTTCTTTCTTTTTCTATTCTTTTTATCCCTAAAAGCAACTAGAAATAAATCGATAGCAAGATTTTTTTTCATAATATATTAGTATATGGTGCTACAGTTATTTGTAATAGAAATTTTTTACATTTTCAATTTATAATTCTTATGCAGATTTATGAACCCCTAAAGCAACGGAGAGAGCATATTACATGCCCCTAATTCACAATGTTGTCAATTTTTGATGTGTGTGTGCACGCGTGCGTGTGTTTAGCCATTTTTTTTAGAATGTTATAGAGCTTCTCAATTCCATCAATGTGTTTCTCTCGATTGTGATGGCAAGAAAAAATTCACTTCGCATTATTCATTTTCATATCATTCATTTTGTAAAAAAGAATTTATAAATTTTTATAAATAAATTCTTCTCACCCTTTTGCAGTTGTAAATTGAAAGGGCGAAAAATTAATCGATGCCGTCCCCAAGACACTAGACTTGTTTTGTTCCCATATATTTCATGTTTTTTTTCATTCTTTTTATCCCTAAAAATAAATATAAATTAATTAATGACAAATTATTTTTCATAATATATTAGTATATGGTGCTAATACAGTTATTTATAATAGAAAATTTTTACATTTTCAATTTATAATTCTTATGCAGATTCATGAACCCCTAAAGCAATGGAGAGAGCATATTACATGCCCCTAATTCACAATATTGTCAATTTCTTATCTTCTTTACAATTTTCACTATGAATTTGACTCACAAACTTTTGCGATGAACATCAAAAACATAAACTTTATATAATTTATTTTTTTGATTAATTAAATTATACAACTATTTAATTGAATACGATCTATATCTATGTCGATTTATATATAATATGCACATTTTAAAGAAAAATATAACATATCTTTCGATTGATAGAAGTTATCTACTATCAACATTTTTTTTAAAAAAAATTGAATTTAAATTGTAAAAAAAAGAAGGTAAATTATGTGCTTAATCAATTCTAATAATAATTAAAAAAAATATAAATATAATAAATTGTGTAACTTTATATTGATAGAAGTTTAATATCATTGTTAGATGTTTTCTGTTAAAATAATAACATGTATTTTTAATTTAATTATATATATAACGTGATTAATGTATCTAATAATGTGATCGTTAAATGTGACAGTTCTACTTAGATTAAATTTGGAAGTTAAATTCTTCTTTTTTACTTTGATTTTAAATTTTGAATTTGAATTAATTCAAGTAAACATCCTAATGGGTTGAGTATTTTTAATTTTAAACTACATATAACTTCTCCTTTGGAGTTTTAAAAATTTAAAGTTTATTATAATTATTCCTATATTTTTGGCTCCTTATTGTTAGTTTATTTTAAAATATTTTCATTATTCAAAACACTATCCTAATCAAATGAAAATTTCAAATTTTAAACTAATTACAACTTTCTTCACTAATCGGCTATTCTCTTCATATTAATTAATAATTAATAATTAATTGATAATAGTCTTTATGAAAAATTTGTTCTCATAAATATACTATTTTATACATGAAATTATTGCATATCGCTAAATGTTTTGTAGATATCGCACATGTCTATATTCTTACCTTTACTATCATAACCTACAACCTTATAAATGCACATACCTTTACTCCCTCATTTTCCTCATGCATTGTGCATGTCCCTCACGACCCTCCACACATACACATGCATTATATAGGCCAATCGAGATCACAAAATTTCACGAGGGAGAGGACACATTAATTATTATAATATCTTAATTTTTTTAATTAAAAAAATTATCATAATATATTCTAGAGGACAAGAGAAGAAACAACACAAACAGAGCAAAAAATATAAAGCACTTAGAAATTTTCAAAAAAAAGTTTCTTTTGAAAAAATCAAGTTGGAGTTCAAGGTTTTTGTTTGGCTAAGAGCTCTTTACCTTTCCCTAGACTTTTGAAGTAATTAAGTATTTCTTTGATTTTTAATTCTATGATGAATTTTTAACATGTACATGCTATAATATTTTATTTATCCAATACAATCAACATGAATATATGTTTTAATTTTTTTGTAAATTTACATGATTATTCATTTACATTTTGATAAGTCTTTGAATTATGATGAAGAACTCTAAGATAAAATCACCTGTTTGAAACCTAATTATGGACATGAAATAAAAAAATACAATTTAAATTACATATTACTAATATCAATAGGTTAAAATTGAAATAATTTAATTATTAAAACAAAATATAAATGATTTAAAATCAGATATTTGAATTATAGGTAAAACACTAAATAAAAAATTAATCAAAAGTATAAATAAGGTTATTAAGTTAGGTGTTCTAAATTCTATGATAGCTGGGAGATAATAATTAATTTTGAATCTATATATTTGTATACATTTAAAAAATTAATTAAGACAAATATAAAATTTTCTGTAAAATAATTGAGTTCGACAAATTCATATGTTAATTTTAAGCTAACCCGTGACAAGCAAAGCACAAAAAATGAAATTGAAAAATTGTAAGCAATTTTAAGAAAGTCAAAAAATATTTCAAGAAAAAATTTGTCTACATTATATTAAGAAAAATGTAATAGACAATGATACTAAATCAAGTGACAAACTAATGAAAAATCATATTAGCAATGTAAAAATAGTTGAAATAGTGATCCACATGAAAAAATAAATATAAGAAACAAAAAAGTTATTTGATGACTATATAATTGATTTCTCTTAACATTATAATATTTTATTATTGGACATATTCTTTGAAAAATAAAATTACAGTTGAAATATAAAATATAATATGATCAAATATATCAAATCATAATTTTTATAAAAATTATATTTTTTCGCATATGGTTCATATATATTTGTTTCTATTTTATTTTATTTTTTGCTATTTTTTCTCTAAAATAATCCCCGCGCGCGGACATGTATACTAGTTGATTTTAAAAAAGAAATAAGAGAATGAAAGGACCTGGTCCTTCACGTTTTACCAATTGAAGTTTATTTTTTGCATTAATAAATTTTACTCCTTCCATCCCATATTAGTTGACAATTTTTCTTTTTACACGCATGTTAAAAAATTATAAATAGGAAGATAGTTTTACTAATTCACCCCTTAAGAAAACTTTTTGAAACTTTACAAACAAGTGTGAACATTTTCAAAAAGAATTAATTGCAAGGGTAATATGGAAAAAATTTAATTAATGTTTTCTTGTTTTAGTAAAGTGGACTACTAATATGGGACAACTATTTTTAGTAAGGTGACCACCTATATGGGACGGGGGAGTACTTGATAATACCTGGAATGCAATAAATTATGCACTTCATTTATTATCGAGCTTATTAATTTAAACAACTTAAAATAATTAACTTGACATAAACCATTTATTTTTGGAACAAAAGCCTAATTTTATCTACTAACTGATTTTTTTGAGTAGAATAAAGGGCGCACTTAATTCAAACACTATTTTTTAATAAGTTGATTTTGCAAATATTTATTTAAGAGAAAATTATATAAATCTATGTATTATTATAAGTATATAAAAATATATATTTATTGTTGGAAAATAGCAATTGCCTTGAAATTTATTTTAAAATATAGTTTGATTTTTACAAAATAATTATTTCAAGTTGTTTCAATAATATTATATTTAAGGGGATATATTTTTTATTTCAATTTAAGCTAAATTTATATTTTGGATTGACTTAGAAAATGATTATAATTATTTTTATTTTAAAAAAAAGGTAAGACACTTAAATCGATACGAATGAGATATTATTTTTCGTAAGTATAAGCTAAGTCTTATATTTTTTTATTGTCTTAGAAAATGATTGTCATTATTTTTAAAAGACATGTAAAGTCTAAAATGTATAAGTAAAAAAAGAATGGAGGGAGTATATGCACTTTATTTGTTGAGATGTTTTAAAATACTCGAGAATTTGAGGGCAAGAAAATTAATTAAGTATTCTTTGTTCAATAGTTCATCTTAGTTATACTACTCTTTTGAACTATTTTATTTGTCACATTTTTTACACGTTTCTTAAAAATTACATTAAGTAAAGAATAATTTGACTAAATTATTCTTATTTATTACTCATCTGAATTAAGTACTTCTTTCTTTTGCACCACATTAATATTTCTCCATATTTATGACTAAGAGTATATATAAAAATATATAATTAATTATGTTTTAATTTTTTTAAATAATATTATATTATGAATTAACTAATTTTAATAAGGATGACAAGTAAAGTAATTTGAAAGGAGCAGTAGTAATGACTAATTGTTGAATATAAAATAGTACTCCCTCCGTTTCTTTTTAGTTGTCATGTTGCGCTTCTCGAGAGTCAATTTGACTAATTTTCAAAGCTCAATTAAATTAAATTAACTTAATATTTTAAAATTAAAATTTAGATATTTAAAAATTATACGAGAAATATTATAAGTTGTATTTTTCTCATATCAATATGATGAAAAAATACATATTAAAACTTTAATCAAACTTCATATTGTTTGACTCTCAAAATAAAAATCATGATAATTAAAAAGAAACGAAAGGAGTATATCTCTTTTTCCTACTGTGTGAAAGTCCCATTACTGATCGATCCCCTTTTTCCACTTTGGGAGAGTCCCATTTGTGATTCTATTTTTGTACTTTTGCCAACTTAAATTTATGGGGAAAAGAGCGCAGCTGGCTCTGGTTTCATTTGTTAGATTTAATTCTTCTTAATACTTCCTCTGTTTCATGTTTTTTTACATTTATGTTTAAGAAATTATACATAAAAATATAATTTTACTAATTTACTCCTTAAAAACTTTTTTGAAATTTTATAAGTAAATATGAACACTTTCAAAAAAAAAAAATTGCAAGGATAATATAGAAAAAAATTAGTTAATACTTTATTGATTTAGTAAAGTGATTAATTAAATGAGATAATTATTTTTAATATAGTGATCAACTAATATAGGACATGGAAAGTAGTATCTGAAAAGGTGTTTTTGTCTTCCAGGACAACCAATAAATTAATACTTGTTTTGAGTCTTGTTTTGGTCTTTTGCTATTATTTTAGTCCCATATATATTACTTGCTTGCATGTGACTTGTGAGTGGACTTGAAAAGTTAAAGCCACTAATCACTTTCTGATCCTTCTTTGCTCTTAGCTTTGCTTGCCATTTTCCCCAGTTTTGGTAGTGCGAGTCACCATTTTAATTAAAGGGGGTAAAAAAATGAACCAAATCAAATTTGAATGGGTCGGAATAAATATAAGTAGGTTAGACAAAGTTTAACTTTACTTAGGATACGATTATTTTATTATTTTATTAATATTTAACCAAAAGATTGGTTACTTTTGAACGAATCAAAATTATTTTTTTATTCTACCTCAGAGAGGATCAAAATTAATTACTTTCGAACCAATTTTTTTTTGAAAAACAGCTATGACTCTTAAAAATATGTCATTATTCATTGTACCATATCTAAATTACTAATTTAATTAATCAATTAATATATAGACTTAATTAATTGGGGTTGGGGGGGGGGGGGGGGGGGAATTGATTAGTGAGCTTTGGTAGTGCGATAAGTACATACTTCTTTGGAAATATTATTGAAGCCCGACACCCTTTTGTCAAAGAAAGCTCAGCTAGGAGCTATTATCCTAAAAGAGCACTAAACCTAAAAAAACTAAAAGAACGTAAGGAATATTATCCTACTAATACTAGGAGCTAGCTACATGGATCTATTTCAAGTAGACCAGGAACAATGAATTTCTATACGTTTTTAACATAACAAAGTTTCATATTAACTTGAGTAAATTGATTTCTCTTTCTTTTTCATTTAAATTATATTCCTAATTTAATTTGATATGGGAGACAAACACTTCTAAAGAAAATATTAACTGTTCCGAACTCTTCATTGTAAATTTTTTAAGGAGTACTAATTTAAGCCTTGGTATTGCTTGAGAAGCAAAAGATAACAAAACTCGATAAATCTCATTAAAGGTAATTTCTTTTCCATTATCATAGTTTGTATTTTCAACTTTATTTCCATTTTCATAGAGAGCTTGACCACTTTCCTTTCCTTTTTTTTATCTTTTAATTTGCTTGGTTCTGCTTTTTTGCTTGTTTTTTCATTTTGGGTATGCCCCGCTTTGGGTGGCCGTGGCCCTTGTTTGTACAGTTATTTTTTCTTAATAAAAAGGCCTTGTGCCACTTTTAATTAGTGAGCTTTGGTAGTGCGATAAGTACATACTTCCCTTGGAAATATTATTGAAGCCCGACCATTTTGTCAAAGAAAGCTCAGCTAGGAGCTATTATCCTAAAATTAGTACTACGTTTGATTTGTAATATTAAAATTTACATAACTAATACATATATAAGTTATGAGGAAATTTGTGTATTATTTATGCAGAGTAGAAAATGGAATAATTAATACTGGTATAACTAATACCTGTATAAATAATACCCGCATAACTAATACTCACATTACTAATACATGTATAACTCTAACCAGCTACCAAATGGACCCTAAGTACATACTTCCTTGGAAATATTATTGAAGCCCGACCCTTTTGTTAAAGAAAGCTCAACTAGGAGCTTTTATCCTAAAAGAAAACTACTCAACCTAAAAAACTAAAAGAACGTAAGGAATCTTATCTTTGGCCAAGCTTATTTTTCTTCAAAAGTGCTTATTTTTTCTTAAAAGTGCTTATTTTAAAAAAATGAGGTGTTTGGCCAAGCTTTTGGGAGAAAATAAGTGTTTCTGGAGAGTAGCAGAAGCTGTTTTTCAGAAGGTAAAAAAAGTAGCTTCTTCCTAAAAGTACTTTTTTGAAAAGCACTTTTGAGAAAAATACACTTAAAAGCACTTTTAAAAAGTTTAGCCAAACATTAATTGCTGCTCAAAAGTGTTTTTAAATTTTTTTGGTCAAACACAAACTGCTTCTCACTAAAAGTACTTTTTTGAAAAGCGTTTCTGAAAAAAATATTTTTCAAAATAAGCTGATTTTATAAGCTTGGTCAAACAGGCTATAGAAGCTAGCTACATGAATCTATTTCAAGTAGAGCAGGAACAATGAATTTCTATACGTTTTTAACATAACAAAGTTTCATATTAACTTGACTAATTGATTTCTCTCTCTTTTTCATTCAAAATGTATTCCTAATTTAATTTGATATAGGAGACAAACACTTCTAAAGAAAATATCAACTCTTCCAAACTCTCCATTGTAAATTTTTTAAGGAGTACTAATTTAAGCTCTGGTATTGTTTCAGAAGCAAAAGATAACAAAACTGGATAAATCTCACTAAAGGTATTTTTTTCCCATTATCATAGTTTGTATTTTTCAACTTTATTACGTATTTATCTTTAAAGCGCGCTTTTGTATCATCTTATCAACCAACTTGACTTGCTTTAGTTTATGATTTTGTTAGCTTATTATACCAGAAAATTAAAAGTCAACCATACATATTACGTTTTTGCCTTTTGTTTGATTTATTTTGATTCGATTTTCCAAACCTATTTTCTATTGTTGTAAATATTAATTTAATCTACTACAGATGGCATGTCGGCAACTACATTACAAATATTAAAATATTAAATATTGACAACAAAAATATTTCTAAACTGTGACCAACTTTTATCCCGTTGGAAGCTACATTAATTTTCCAAAAAAAAAAAGAATTATTCCTACAGGATAAAATCATAATATAGTTACTATGTCATTCTAATTTTTCTCGAGCAAGAATACTGGAAGAAAGACATTGCATGTATTTTTAATACCAATTCGTTGTATTATTTGATTTAACAAAAATACATGCAATGTCCTACGAAAGATATAATGTCAATTCAATCTTATTCTTGAAGTTATAAGTTGAAATATCATTAACGCTTTCACACTTTTATCAAACCACATGTTACATATGTCTTTAACATATTACGCCTAAAACTTGAACAAGTTTTGTGAAATGTTCCATATAGGTGTTTTAATTAGGCTTAAAGGATGGGTGATCTCACTACAACAAAATAAAATGCATATATAGCTATAAAATATATTATAGCTAAATATGAAAAGTTTCATGGCTAAACACATTAGCCATCAATTTTTTTTTCGTAGCAAGATGTAACGTAACTAAAAATTAGCTATAAACTTTATATGATTCATGACTAAAGCTAATACTTACGGCAACCAAAAAAATTGTATTGTACCTGTGATGATAAAAATATTCTTACGATGAAATATATACTTGTAATAAATAATTTTATTTTTTGTCACGATAAATAAAATTTATAGCATTTTTTATATTATTGCCACAATGTATTCTATTTTGTGAGTTCGAACTGCAAGTCTACGAATCATTTCGTATCTCAAACAAATTATACTACTACTATTATTTTCTTGGATATTATAAAGACAATCTATCTTATTGAAAATCATATACATATTAAGTAGATTTTTTAACAAAAAATATAAGTTTTGGCTAAAATTATTAAATTTTGCCAGACCTACATCTAAAAACTCTAACTTTGTCCCTGCATGCGATGTGTAGCGTGGACAAACAGAAGAAGGTATAAACACAGAATCAACGTATAAATATATTCGTACAACACATGTATCATGTATGTAGAAACTAATCTATATTTATTTATGTATAAATGTCGATCGACTGAAATATCCCTCAAATATTGATAACTGTTTATGCCCCTTAAAAACTTATGTTAAGTTGGGATAAAATTGTAAAAAAAAATGGCAAAAGAATATTCTAATTTGTTTTGAACAATGATTTCTTCATTTGTATAGAAGAAGAATTAGCCAAAAAATTCTCACACGACAATCAGTTCAATATCGGATATTTCACTCCAAAAGTAGGACGAATTTAACTGAAAATTTATTATTTTCCTACAATTGTGAAAAAGAATCCTAACTAATCTCTATTTCTTGCTCATTTACAATAGTAAATATGTGTTCAAAAAATCGTGGTTTATGGCTACATTTACATATTTTTCTCTCTCAAAAGACTTGATCATACTTAAAGGCAAAGTCTCTATCCTCAACATCTCAGAATGCTCAAGACAAAAAGAATATATTCACTATCCCATCATGGTATTTAAGAGCTTTACATATTATCATGAATTTATTTGCTAGCACAAATTAATCTTATTGAACTACAAAGATGTTTGATGATTTTATAGGTTATTTAGGTATAAAAAATACAAATATAGTTCAAAAAGAGATGTACTTCCAAAAAAAAAACTGGGGATATAGATTTCATGTGCGACATTTGGTCAATTTTTTTTTTAAAAGTTATTGTAGGTACACCATATGGCCCATATGATATGGGTGGGTACATGGTTGGTGAAAATCTTCGGGAAAATTACATGGAGTGTCCTCAAAAGTGAGTGGTCTTCAATTTATGCCCCTCATAAGAAAAGTCTTTAAAAAATACCCTTCCTTCCTTTTTATATACTAGTTTAGTGTACGTGCGTTGCACGTATGTCTCACATCAATCAATAAAACTATACGCCATAAAATATAATTATTAAAAAGTAGCAATTGATGCTAAAATAAATACTGCATTATATTTTTTAATGATACAAATAAATAGTATACTGAAATATGTTATTGTTTCAGTATATAATTTTAAAATAAAAATTCTAATATTTAAGCCTTTAAATCAAATATTAAAGATAATAATTTTAGTTATACACATACGGATATAAGAAGAAGCAATAGATAGTAACAGAACATAATTTGTAATAAAATAATACATAATCAAGATATCAAAATAATACGATTAAACATAACCTTCACGAAAAATTCTCAAGGCATGACCAAATATTCATCTATCACCTGTATTAAACAAAAAAAAAAAAAAAAATAACAGCAAGTAACAAAACATAAACTACAATTGACGTACATATGCCCAATATAAAAAAAAATTAAAAGTTATTGGTAAAATAATTTCTCCTACATAAGACTTCATCGGAGAACTACGGTGAGGATGTTATTATATTATTGTATTTAAGAATGATTTTAATTTATAGAAGTCCAATATCTTTTCGTCCAAGAAAAAATTACTTAAATATGGAATATTTTTATTTTTTCTTCCATAAATTATTATTTCTAAATATTAGTACTAATAAGTTTTCCATTTTTCTCTTATTAAATAACCGAAAAAGGAACCAATCGTGGGTAACAATGTGACAACTAAACTATTTTTTTTCTTCATTTTTTCGTGTGATTTGGCTATTATTACTTGTTTTTTATTTTGCCTTTTTTGTCATGATATTTTTATTTTATTAAAAATAATTAAATAATAAATTTTAAAAAATAAACTTAAATGTTAGGACTTTTAATATAGTTCAAATAAGGAATGATTTAAGAAGTAGAATTCTAGTCACTTTTAAAGTATTAAATATTAGAAGTTCTTACCTTTTATAAATAAGTAAATATTTAATATTTATAACTTGAATTAATTTCAAAGTCCTAAATATTATGATAATAATTAAATGATAATTATTTGAGAAAAATAGTAAAAAGACGATTTTGTCTAAAGGAGAGACTTTTAATGAAGGGCAAAAAGTTCAAATCACATTATATGGGTGGGTTTGGAACGGTGTCGAAGCCAAACCCAACTCATGAGCCGAAGTTTCAGTCATAGCTAGGTTCTTTTTACCAATAACTTTTCTACCCTAAGCAGATTTTTATTTATTTTAATTATATTTAGTTAGGAGTCATGTACTTATTACGATTGAAAACTGATATATTTAGGAGTCTTTTAATAAAAGCCAAAAAATTCAATAACTTCAGTCAAATTTTTTTGGGAAAACTCTTCAACCTACTTTTTCGTATGGTAAAAGTAATCAGAAATATGTATTAAAAAACTTAAACTCTTAAATAGATAAATTTTTGTCTTTTTTTAATTAGACTATAAACATGCATGGAAGGTAATATTGAACTTGGACTCTACAACTTTTCCTTACGTAAACATTATTTATTCAATAATTAATATAAATTTTAAATATTAAAAATAATTAAATTATAATCAATTCTGTCCAATGTAAAATCTTTGATTTTTCCTTATTTGTTATTTTATCTATTATGAAATATTGTTATACCTAATTTTTCCAAGTGAATATAACGTATTTAATGTTTGTAAAAGAGTTCTACACTAATTTAGATAGCCTATTTTTAGGATTTAATAAATTTAGTTGAATTTGAATTTCTAAATATTAGGAAGTCCTCAATATTAGCATAATAATTAAAATGTTAATAATTGGAGGAAAATAGTAAAAAGACGATTTTGTCAAAGGGAAAGACTTTTAATGAAGGGCAAAAAGTTCAAATCACATTATAAGGTCCTTCACACTTTTAATATAATATAGATATAGATATAGATATAACATATATATTTTTGCCCCTCTACACCATAACTCTCCATGTTCATTTGTCTCTCAACTCTTAGTTTTCATTTTTCTTTTTTCTTTTATCTTTTTTCTTTTTTTATCTTTTTTCTCAATTTTTTTTTAATTCTCGTTTTCTTTTTTCTCAACCTTTATTTTCTTTTTTTTCTTTTTTTCTCTTAACTTTTTTTTTGTTCTTTTTTTTTCTCAACCTTTATTTTTTTTCTTTTTTTTCTTTTTTTTCTCAACTTTTATTTTTTTCGCTTTTTTTTTTAATCTTTATTTTTTCCTTTTCTCTTTTATTCTTCTCTTTTTTTCTTTTTTCTTAACCTCTATTATTTTTTGCTAATGAACAAAAAAAGTTGGATAATCTGCAAAGAAGATCTTCTTTCTTTGAAATCGAAGTAAACTTAAGAGCTTGCTTTGTTGTTTGGAAGTCCTTTGGAACAAGTCTTGCCTCTAAGACAAATGTTATAGAACATCTCATAAATCAAGACACAATGAGGTAGTGTCATGCTTTGCTCGTGGGGCATAACTTGTTATTTGAAAAATTCTTGAGCTAAGTCTTACCTCTAAGGCAAGAGTTATAGAGCATCTCATAAATTAAGACACAATGAAGTAGTGTTAACTCTTGCCCATGGGGCATAACTTATTTTTTGGGAAGCCCTTGGGCTAAGTCTTGCCTCTAAGGCAAACGTTATAGAGCATCTCATGATCAAGACATAATGTGCTAGTGTCAACTCTTGTCAATGAGGCGTAACTTGTTGTTTGAAAGTCTTTGAGCTAAGTTTTGCCTCTAAGACAAGAGTTATAGAGCATCGCATAAATCAAGACACAATGTGGTAGTGTCAACTCTTGCCCATGGGGCGTAATTTGTTATTTGGAAGTCCTTGGGCTAATTCTTGCCTCTTAGGCAAACGTTATAGAGCATCCCATAAATCAAGCACAATATGATAGTGTCAACTCTTGCCCATGGGGCGTAACTTGTTGTTTGAAAGTCCTTGGGCTAAGTCTTGTCTCTAAGACAAGAGTTATAGAATGTCTCATAAATCAAGACACAATGAGGTAGTGTCAAGTCATGCTCGTGGGGCATAACTTGTTGTTTGAAAATCCTTGAGCAAAGTCTTGCCTCTAAGGCAAGAGTTATAGAGTATCTCATAAATTTAGACATAATGAAGTAGTGTGAACTCTTGCCCATGGAGCGTAACTTGTATTTTTTGAGAGGTCCTTGGGTTAAGTCTTGCCTCTGAGGCAAGTGTTATAAAACATCTCATAAATCAAGACACAATATACTAGTGTCAAGTCTTGCTCATGGGCGTAATTTGTTGTTTGGAAGTCTTTGGGCTAAGTCTTGCCTCTAAAGCAAGAATTATAGAACATCTCATAAAAAAAATAAAGGTCAAAAAAATTGATTAAAAAAAAGAGAAAAGAAAAATTAAAAACCAAAGAAAAAATAAAAAAATAGAAGTTGAGAGAAAAAAATAAATATTGAGAAAAAAAGAAAAAAATGAAGAAAAAAATATAAAAAAAATAAAGGTTGAGAAAAATAAAAAAAATAAAAAAATAAAAAATAAAAGGAGAAAAAAATAGAATTGAGAGGAGAAAAGAAAAAAAATAAAGATTGAGAAAAAAGAAAAAACGTAGAAGAAAGAATAAAATAAAAAATAAAAGAAAAATAAAGGTTGAGAAAAAAAGAAAAAAAATAGAAATAAAAAAAAAGAAAAAAGAAAAAATAGAAATAAAAAAAAGAAAAGAAAAAAGAGAAAAAGAGAAAAAGAAATATATATAAAAGTTGAGAGACAAATGAGCATTGAGAGTTATTTAAAAATATTTGAGGTGTAGAGGGGCAAAAAGGTAGTTGCTCTATACATAAAAAAACAAGAAAGGCTATTTTTGTAAGACCATTTTTATGGGGGATAAAAATACAAAGTCACTCTCTTTAAAAGACATTTGTGTAGTTGTCCCGAAAATCTTTGTTCGTCAAAAAGAAAGTTGGGAACTTTGGAGAAGGGTTTAGGAGGCATTCTAAGAAATAGTTGGGATTTTGGGGAGGTATTTTCTTTAGATTATAAAATATACATTAAATTGAACAAGCTTTGATATATAAATTTTTCTGTTATTGGATAAAAAACTGAATTCTCAATGTATTTATCTTTTCACTTCTTTATGCTGACGATCAATAATCTAACCAACTTAACTAAATTGACAATCTTTGTTGATTTAATTTGACAATATGCGATTAATGAGTGAAGTATAAAAGACACACTTAAGTTATTCTCTTTTTTTAAGTTTCATATCTGAACTATTGGAAGTGTGAGTTTCATACCTAAACTATTACTCATTAGTTTGAGAAACACACTTCAATGCTGACTGGATTAAGTATTTGTATACAAACACATTTAGACGTGTTTTGCCATTAAATATTTTGATGATCTCATATTTTTTTATTTTTTTTTAGCTGACACATTATATTTTATCCTAGTGTCCATATTAACGGAATTGAGTTGAGAGCATGTGAGGCTGTAATTGTATGTGTGTGTGAGAGAGTGAGTAAGATGAGGTGTTTAGTGAAAATAGAAAGGAATATTGAAAGGTGTCAAATTACGATTGGTTCTCTTTTTTGGGTGTTGATTTTATTATAAAAAAAGGATAAATAAAATTATTTAAATAATAATAATAAAAAATATTAATTATCTAATTGATTCTAGACTATAAAAATTTAAAATCTATAAGTAAAAATACTAACTTATTTGTTTAAATCTTAATTCAAAGGGAAAATACTTTTACAATTATGAATGGGAAACTCTAGTGAAGTTACAATTATTATAGCAATTGCTAAAGGAAACCTGATTTCTTGAAGATTGAAATGCCATGTCGATCGTGGAATACAACTGAGAAAATTTTATAGTAATTGCTGATAATCTGAGATGTATTCACCTCCAAATCATAGGCACGAGATTATTTTTTTTATTTCGAAAAAAAATATGCGAGTTTGATCTGAAATAATATTACACAATGATAAGAATATTTTTGAATTATTTTAGCTTGATAAATATAACCTTTAATAAATTATTTTTTTGGACATTATTAGACTCGAATCTAATATATTTGTTCATGTATTCTCAATTTCTCAAATAAAATATTAAATTTTCGTTTAACTTTTTTTAAAAAAAATCATCAGCTTACTTAAAAGGAATCTTTAGATCATTATCTAAAAAATTAATAAATGATAAGAAGAAAAAAAGGATCTTTAGATTATAAAATATATATTAAATTGAACAAGCCTTGATATATAATTTTTTATGTTATTGGATTAAAAACTGAATTATCAATGTATTTATCTTTTCACTTCTTCAATTTATGCTGACGATCAATAATCTAACCAACTTAACTAAACTGACAATATTTGTTGATTTAATTTGACAATATACGATCATTTTTTTAATTTAGTATTAAGTTAATCATGATATTAATTTTCAGGATTTATAAAGTCATTACATTTTATCACCTAAATTGCTTTATAATAAGTCTTTTTTCTTGACTGAAGATCAAGCTTCGATAGACTCTCTAACTTGAATGTTCAATTACCTAAATAACCTTCTAATTATTATCCTAAATATCTATTTAATTTAATTTAATTTAATTTATTATCCTGCTAGAGTCCAATATTCGACGGAAATAAACTGTCAAAAGTGATTCCTTCGCTAACCAATTTCTATGAGAAATAAGAGTATTGATTTATTTGATTTGCTATGAAACCAATTTCTTATTTTTGTCATGGGTCAGAAGAAATGATCTAACTCTATTAATTCATGCATCTTTCAAAAATGGATTGGGGTACTCTCGACACTTTAATAAGTGTAAAATTTCTACGGTTTGTGACACTACGCTTAGTACTTTTGATTTATTAGATATTTTTATTGACTCATTTTTTCCCACAAAATTATAATATATATATATATATATATATATATATATATTCTCAATCTTAAAATATTAAATCTTGACAATATGGGTGAGTTTTATATGGAGAAATATAGTTTAACATATTTTTATGAGGAATATTTTATCTTAAAAAAATGAAGCAAGCTTTACCGCCATACCGTTGATAAAGCTGTTCGTCACAACTCACAAACAAGGTATACTTTTCAAATAGGCACTGATGACATCAAATTTTTAGGGTCCATTTCATTTTATTGATTTTAAATACTCTTCTCGTTCAAAATTACTTGTTACTTATTTTTATTTTTATTTTTTATTTTTACTTGTCATTTTTGATATATCAAAAAAAGACAAAATAAAATTTTCTATTTTACCCTTAATTTAATTATTAAGACTTTTTAAAATTTCAAATGATCAATTTCAACTAATACAAATTAATAAGGGTAATATGGTAAAGTAACTATGTTAATTATTATTTTCTTAATGGTTGTATCAAGTCAAAAAGTGACAAATAATTTTGAACAAAGGGAGTAGTAACTTATATGTTTTTAAGTTATGAAAACTATTTTAAGGGTGTGTTTGGTATGGAGGAAAATATTGAAAATATTTTTTCTATTTTCTCGTGTTTGGTTGGTCAAAAAATATTTTCCAAAATATTTTTTTAGAAAAATAAGTTCTTTCAGAATAAGGAAAATGACTTCTCTAATGAAAGAAGGGAAAAATAAGTTCCTTTGTCTCTTCCCCCCCCCCCCCCACAACCCCACACTCGACCCACCTTCAGGCCACAACCCCCACCAAAACATCCACCCCCAACCCACCCCACACAATTTTTTTAAAAAATATTCTAGCCCACCCCGGCCACCTACCAATTTTTAAAAACAAAAATCAATTTTTTAAAAAGAAATTTTAATTTTTTTACCTCCCCCACCTTCCCCACACCTCCACCCACCAACCCCAAAAAAATTTAAAATCTCTTTTAAAAAAATTTAATTTTTTTTTACCCCCAATCCCACCCACCTCCACTCTATCCATCCTAATTTTTAAAAGTTTCTTTTCAATTTTTTTGTTTAAAAAGTTAGTATTTTTTTTTTACTCCAACCCCCATCCACACCCACCCCATTTTTTTTGTAACCCCACACACAACCCACTCCCACCTTAGGCCCCCTTCCTCCACCTCCCCCCCAGCCTCCACTACTAAAAAAACTGTGAATACAGACCTCCAAATTACCGACCTCCTATGGAAGTCGGTAATTTCTGACCTCCGGAGGTCGTCGGTATTGTTAAAAACAAAAAAAAAAATTCTTAAGAAAACGACTTTAAGATGTCGGTTTATTTGGAAAAAAATGCGAGAAAATCAAATACCGACCTCCGATGGTCAGAAATTTTCCCCAAAAAAATAAAATTAAGAAAAACCGACCTCTTGTAGTCGGTATCGAATTAGTAAATAAAAATAATATTCAAATTTATCTTAATTAAATATAAAAAAATAAAAATAAAAATATTTTTAATAACTTTTAAATAAATCGTCCTCCGGAGGACAGTTATTTCTAAAATAAAAACAAAAAAAACAAATTAATACCGACTTCCTGATGTCGGTAATATTAAATTTACATAATTGATTTTATTTACTTTAAATTATTCTCATAGTGACTTTCAGAAGTCGATATTTTTATTTTTATTTAATTATTTTATTAGGATCGACCTCCAGTGGTCGGTACTTGATTAGAAAATTAAGAATATAATTTAATTTTATCTCAATTAAAAATATAAAAGACTACAGAATAATATTTTGAATTAGTTTTAAATAAAGCGTCTTTCGGAAGACGGTTTTATATAAAATATAAAATAAAAATAATATTAATACCGACATTCAGAGGTCGGTATTATTTATTTAACGTAATTAATTTTATTTTCATTAAAATTAAAGGTAATACCGACCTCCGGAGGTCGGTAGTTTACTTTTATTTAATTATTTTGAATAAAATCGACCTCCGGATGTCGGTATTACCTTTAAAATATTTTTAATAATCACTATTTTTCTATTGTGTATAACACTAAGGGGTCGTTTGGTAGCTAGTTAAAGTTATATAGGTATTAGTAATGTAGATATTAGTTATGAGGGAATCTATATATTATTTATAATGTATTAGTTATGCAGGGATTAGTTATTCATGTATTAATTATACAAGTATTACTTATTCCACCTTCTATATCCTGTATAAGATAATACATAGATTCCCTCATAACTTATACATCGTCTTGAATATACATATGTCTCGTCTAGTGATATATATATATATATATATATATATATATATATATATATATAGTACGTATTCAAAAGCTAATTAACCGATCGATAATACATATCCAAATACGTAGTATGGATACGTCATATATTACGTACATATGAGTTAATATACGATCATTGAGAAATGTAATTAACCAAGTCCTATATATTATATATAATGATCCATCGTCTTGAATATATGTCTCGTCTAGTGATGTACGTATATACATAGTACGTATTCAAAAGCTAATTAACCAATCGATATATAATTCATATCCAAGTAGTATGGAATATGTTGTATATTACGTACATATGAGTTAATATACGATCATTGAGAAATATAATTAACCAAGTTATTCTATGTATTATAATGATCCGTCGTCTTGAATATATGTCTCGTCTAGTGATGTACGTATATATATATATAGTACGTATTCAAAAGCTAATTAACTAATCGATAATCCATCCAAGCAGTGGAATACCATTGTATTACATACACACGAGGTAATATACGATTGTTGATTAATGTAAATAACCAAGTCCTATATATATAGTAATGATCTGTCGTCTTGAATATATGTTTTTGTGTGGCGATATTGTACGTATTCAAAAGCTAATTAATCAATCGATAATCCATCCAAGTAGTATGGAATACATTGTATTACGTACATAAATGAGGTAATATACGATCGTTGCTTAATATAATTAATCAAGTCCTATATATTAAATGGTCCATCATCTTGAATATATATGTCTCGTCTTTAGTGATGTATGTTTATACATATAATACATATTCAAAAGCTAATTAACTAATCGACAATTCATCCAAGTAGCTAGTGGAATATGTTGTATTACGTACATATGAGGTACTATACGATGACGATCGTTGAGTAATATAATTAACCAAGTCCTATATATTACTGGTCCGTCGTCTTAAATATATGTCTCGTCTAGTCATGATGTACATATATAGTACGTATTCAAAAGCTAATTAATTAATCGATCGATAATCCGTCCAAGTAGTATGAAATACATTGTATAGTATCATAATCGTTGAGTAATGTAACGAATCAATAATGTATCGAGTTTATGAAATATGTTGATTATTAAATAATTTTTATTAATTACTTTTAATTTTTTTTTAAAAAAACGATCTCAAGTGATCGATTTTATCAAAAAATACTTTATTAAAAATTTATTTTTTAGTAAAACCGACCTCAATTGGTCGGTTTTTTTTTTTTAATTTTATTTTATTACCTAAAAATCCTAACACCCTAACACTCACACTCACACACTCTCTCTCTCTCCCCGATCGACCACCACCCTTACACACCCTCCGGCGCCCCCTCCCTCCAGCGCCCCCTCCCTCCGAAAATCTTTCCTCCGGCGTCCCCCTCCTCCGCCTTCCATCGCTGCCGCTGCGGCTGCAGATTGCTGCCGCTGTCGCTGCTGCTGCTGCTGCAGATTGCTGCCGCTGCCGTTGCTGAAGGTTGCTGCCGCCTGCCGCTGCCGCCTGTCGCCGTCGTTGTTGCTGCTCCGGTGGGGGTCCATCAAGGTAAGTAATTTTAATTTTCTTGTTAATTAATTATAGTTATTAAATTAGGGTTTATCATTGTTAATTTTAGTTACTAAATTAGGATTTATCATTTAACTAGGGCTTATCATTGTTAATTTTAGTTACTAAATTAGGATTTATCATTTAGTTAGGGTTTATTATTGTTAATTAGTTTGTCGAATATGGTGGATGTGAACTAGTGAATTTGTATAGTGAAGTAGTGAATTGAAAATGTGAACTAGTGACTTAGAATGTATAGTGAAGTAGTGAATTGAAAATGTGAACTAGTGACTTAGAATAGTGAAGTATAATGACTTGAAATTATGAACAAGTTACTTAAAATAGTAAAGTATAGTGAGTTCAAATTGTGAAGTAGTGACTTGTAATGAATTGAAATAGGAAACTTAGTCTTTAATTTAGTTTATTTAATTATTAGCGTGATAATTTATTTGTTTGGCATAAGTGTCAACACTAGTTGATCCTATTGATGACAAAATTGATTTTCTTGCAAGATCAATTTATGTTCACCTAGTGTTGACACTTAGTCTTTAATTTGGTTATAATGTGGTTGATTAGCATAAGTGTCAACACTAGTTGATCCTATTGATGACAAAATTAATTTTCTTGCAAGATCAATTTGTGTCCATCTAGTGTTGACACTTAGTCTTTAATTTGGTTATAATGTGATTGATTAGTATAAGTGTCAAGACTAGTTGATCCTATTGATGACAAAATTGATTTTCTTGCAAGATCAATTTGTGTCCATCTAGTGTTGACACTTAATACTAATTAGCATCCTTGGGTTGAATTTTATTAGCTTTGCATCCCAGACCTTGTCCGCTTTATGGTTGTAGTATTCGTTTTAGTTGGTAGTATTACCCTTGTGGCCCTGTGTGGCCTTGATTATGCCTCTGGACCATAGATGGTGGGTTATTTGGGAATGTCCGTGAGTCTCGGACATCGATATTTCAATTATAGAGCTGGTTATGTATGCTGTAGAGCGATTGGAGCCTGTGCAGGGCCCATAGGTTTATTTGTGAGCCATTGGGCTGCTGATTGTGTTTGGCACATCATTATCATGCATATAAACTGAAAATATGAACTAGTAGTGACTTAAAATTGTGAAATTTAGTAAGTTGAAATTGTGAACTAGTGACTTAAAATAAGTAAAGTGTAGTTAGTTGTTAGTTGAAATTTTGAACTAGTGACTTAAAATAAGAAGTGTATTAAGTTAAAATTTTGAACTAGTGACTTAAAATAAGTAAAGTGTAGTTAGTTGTTAGTTGAAATTTTGAACTAGTGACTTAAAATTGTGAAGTGTAGTAAGTTGAAATTTTGAACTAGTGACTTAAAATAAGTAAAGTGTAGTTTGTATTAAGTTAAAATTTTAAACTAGTGGCTTAAAATAACTAACGTGTAGTTTGTATTAAGTTAAATTTTGAACTAGTGACTTAAAATAAGTAAATAATAGTTTGTATTAAGTTGAAATTGTGAACTAGTGACTTCAAATAAGTAAAGTGTAGTTAGTTGTTAGTTGAAATTTTGAACTAGTGACTTAAAATAATGAAGTTTATTAAGTTAAAATTTTGAACTAGTGACTTAAAATAAGTAAAGTGTAGTTTGTATTAAGTTAAAATTTTGAACTAGTGACTTAAAATAAGTAAAGTGTAGTTTGTATTAAGTTAAAATTTTGAACTAGTGACTTAAAACAAGTAAAGTGTAGTTTGTATTAAGTTAAAATTTTGAACTAGTGACTTAAAATAAGTAAAGTATAGTTTGTATGAAGTTGACTTTGTGAACTAGTGACTTAAAATAAGTAAAGTGTAGTTAGTTGTTAGTTAAAATTTTGAACTAGTAACTTAAAATAATGAAGTGTATTAAGTTAAAATATGAACTAGTGACTTAAAATAAGTAAAGTGTAGTTAGTTATTACTTGAAATTGTGAACTAGTAACTTAAAATAGTGAAGTGTAGTAAGTTGAAATTTTGAACTAGTGACTTAAAATAAGTAAAGTGTAGTTTGTATTAAGTTAAAATTTGAATTAGTGACATAAAATAAGTAAAGTATAGTTTGTATTAAATTAAAATTTTGAACTAGTAACTTAAAATAAGTAAAGTATAGTTAGTTATTACTTGAAATTGTGAACTAGTGACTTAAAATAGTGAAGTGTATTAAGTTAAAATTTTGAACTAGTGACTTAAAATAAGTAAAGTGTAGTTTGTATTAAGTTAAAATTTTGAACTAGTGACTTAAAATAAGTAAAGTGTAGTTTGTATTAAGTTAAAATTTTAAACTAGTGACTTAAAATAAGTAAAGTATAGTTTGTATTAAGTTGAAATTGTGAACTAGTGACTTAAAATAAGTAAAGTGTAGTTAGTTGTTAGTTGAAATTTTGAACTAGTGACTTAAAATAGTGAAGTGTATTAAGTTAAAATTTTGAACTAGTGACTTAAAATAATGAAGTGTATTAAGTTAAAATTTGAACTAGTGACTTAAAATAAGTAAAGTGTAGTTGGTTGTTAGTTGAAATTTTGAACGAGTGACTTAAAATAGTGAAGTGTAGTAAGTTGAAATTTTGAACTAGTGACTTAAAATAAGTAAAGTGTAGTTTGTATTAAGTTCAAATTTTAAACTAGTGACTTAAAATAAGTAAAGTGTAGTTTGTATTAAGTTAAAATTTTGAACTAGTGACTTAAAATAAGTAAAGGATAGTTTGTATTAAGTTGAAATTGTGAACTAATGACTTAAAATAAGTAAAGTGTAGTTAGTTGTTAGTTGAAATTTTGAACTAGTGACTTAAAATAGTGAAGTGTATTAAGTTAAAATTTTGAACTAGTGACTTAAAATAATGAAGTGTATTAAGTTAAAATTTGAACTAGTGACTTAAAATAAGTAAACTGTAGTTAGTTGTTAGTTGAAATTTTGAACTAGTGACTTAAAATAGTGAAGTGTAGTAAGTTGAAATTTTGAACTAGTGAATTAAAATAAGTAAAGTGTAGTTTGCATTAAATTAAAATTTTGAACTAGTGACTTAAAATAAGTAAATGATAGTTTGTATTAAGTTGAAATTGTGAACTAGTGACTTAAAATAAGTAAAGTGTAGTTAGTTGAAATTTTGAAATAACTTATTATTTGAAATAATGTGATTTAGTTATTGAAATTAGTTCAAATGTGATTTAATTAAGCTCTAGTTTGATTTATTGTTTGTGTAGATGGAACCTGATCGTAGTTGGATGTATATACAATCTATGCTCATTGCCGAGCTTGCTGCATCAATCGAAAGGGAGAAGAAAAGAAACGAGCAGATTGCACAGATTGCAGCAGCAAAGGAGATAGAGAACAAGAGGTATGGGAGCTTCAGTCCCAGTTAAAATCTCTTTTTGAGTCGGGAAAGATTATTCCTCAGTGTGCCAGTGATAAATGTCGATGCCTAGTGGATGAGTCTGATAACGAGGGTGAGGAGGGTGAAGAGGATGAGGATGCTAATGATGAGTAGTTGTACCTAACTACTAGACATTTTGGACTTAGTATATATAGTTTGTACACTTTTTAGATTGTTTGATCGTATTTTAAGTTTAATTTGAAGTAGTGAAACGTAAATGTAGAAAAATATCGTGTTGACAGTTATTTGAGTTGGTTTTGGTTGAATATATGCATTATCAAATATGCAGGTGGGCAATTCAAATTGCAGCAATTTGCTGCCAATTTTATGGTAAAATATCGACAACAAACCGACCTCCTGAGGTCGGTGTTTTGGGTAAATTTTCCAGAAAACCGACATCAGGTAGTCGGTTTTTTGAATAAAATTTTTCAGAAAACCGACCTCAGTAAGTCGGAATCGCGTGAAATAAAAAAATAAAATTTAAATAATACCTACCTCAGGAGGTCAGAATATCAGAAAAATAATAAATTAAAAATTCAGTAATACCGACTTCCGGAGGTCAAAAAACCTAAAAATAATAAATTAAAAATTAAACAATACCGACCACTGGAGGTCAGTATATTATATTTTTAATAATATTCTTATTAAAAGAAATCGACCTCTAGATGTCGGAAAAAAATAATAAATAAAAATATAATTAAATAAAACCGACTTCAGGAAGTCGGATATAAAACAGAATAAAAAATATATTAAATTCTTAATTTTTGGATTTAAAATTAAAATCGACATCCGGAGGTCGGTACCTCACGATGTCGGTACAACCAACCAAGCTTTTTCCGACTAGGGCTTTTGAGTTGGTTTTGAGTCGGTTTTTCAGGGAAAACCGATCTCAGGATGTCGGTTTTTTGAGGTCGGTTTTCCCTGTTTTTTTAGTAGTGCTCCCTCCTTTTAAAAAATATCTTTTTAATTTTTTTTACTCCACCCCCAACCCCCAACCACCCCCCACCTTACCCTACCCTACCCACCCTAATTTTTTTTTACCCTACCCCTACCTTATCCCAACCCTTCCAACTTCACCTCCACCTAATACCCTACCTCACCCCAACATACCCCCACTCCTATAGTCTCAACTTATCCCCTAAAAGATATTTTTTACTTTCTAGCCAAATATTAAAAAATATTTTTCACTCACTAACTAAACATAAGAAAATAAGTAAAAATTCAACTTATTTTTCATTAAAACACTTTCTAGGAAAACATTTTTTATGTTAAACATTTTTCTTCATACCAATTACACCCTAAGTGTTAAACTGATATTATAAATAAGTTATTACGTATTTGGATAGAAGTGTTAAAACTGATATTAAGTAGTTGATGATTTGAGTGTTGATAAGCTGTCCTTTTGTTAATGATGAAAATACTCTAAAGAATTTAGGGTGAAAATCGTTTACACCCCCGAACTTTGCCTTAAAAATCAAACACCCCCCTCAACTTTGAACAATAATCATTCTCCCCCCTTTATCCTAATTGAATTTTTTAAATGCCTATTTTGCCCTTGTATTATCAAGCTTTATATCTTCTTTTTTTTAAAAAATTTGTAATCACAATTTTTATTTTTTAAAATCTATATAACATATGTTGTATAATATATATATATATATATATATATATATATATATATATATATATATATATATATGTATATATGTATATATATATATATATATAATTTCTTAGATGAAAATGAAAAGTGAAAAATACTAATTGAATATGTAAGTTAATGACATTTCATAATGAAATAAATGAGCAAAATAAAAAATAAAAAATAATAATAATCAAAACTCTAATATCTAATTATACAAGTAAAAATAACAGGTAATTATAACTTTATAAATATATTTCAATGCATATATATAAAATTAAATGATTTTTTTTATAAATTTTAAATTATAATTTAGAAAATATTTTATTATTGACAACCAAAACTCATTTATCTATGTAGACATTAGAGAATAACAGAGAGAGAACGAAAAAAACATGCATCTATATACATAATTACATAGACATACATGCCCGTTTGGCCATAAGAATTTTTCACTATTTTTCAAAAAAATATTTCACTATAAATTATTCAAAAAAAATATTGTTTGGCCATAAAATTTTCAAATACAACTTCAAAGTGAAAACACCTAAATACTTGTTTTACTTTTTAGTTGTATTTAACACTTTGAATTCTAAAAAATCTTTCAAAAAAGGTATGGCCAAACATAACTCCAACTCCAATTTTTTTAAATAAAGTGATTTTTTTTCATGACCAAACGCCCATTTAATGCATATAATATAAAAATATCAATCATAAAAAATAGCATTAAATTTTGTGATTAGTTTGTAAAAGGATTATTTTATTAATAATGTTAATGAATTTAACTAAAAATGGTAAATACTTAGGTTAAGAAAAAAAAATATAAAAAGATATTACATAAATAAAAAATTAAAAATGTTAAGGGTAAAATAGACATTGCATAGGATAAAGGGGGGAGAACGATTATTGTTCAAAGTTGAGGAGAGTGTTTAATTTTTAAAGCAAAGTTAGGGGGTGCAAACGATTTTCATCCAAAGAGTTTATTAAAAAAATATAAATTTAAGAATACGCTTGTAAAAAGAAGGGACAAAAATGAATATGGAGTGAAAAAAGAAGTTAGGAGTTTTGTATTAAAGAAATATTTTAAGAATTAGAAAAAACAATAAGGATCAATAAGATAGTAACCAATTTTGTCATAATAGCCGGTTCGACTCAACTTTCAAAATCTACTTATTTTAAAAAATTACTTTTTATTAAGAGTTTCTTTTGAAAAAGTATTTTTTGGAGAAAAACATTTTCTATTTGGCTACTCAATTTGAAAAGTGCTTATATCAATATTTAGCAGCATGTGTTATGCACTTATGCTTAGAAAGAATTCCAAAAATGCTTATATCAATATTTAGCAGCATGTGTTATGCTTGGAAAAGATTCCAAAAATGCTTATGGGGAAAGTCATTATTTTCAAGCTTATGAAAATATTTTTTGCTTCTACTATTCAAAAGGACTCCTTTCCGCATTTTGGCCAACTGAGAGTTTTTGATTTAAAAGAAGTTGACTTTTAAGCATTTTAAATGTTTACTAAGTACTTATAAACCCGTTAATAAGCTTAGTCTATCGCGCACCCTCTCATTTGCTCTCAGAGTTTCGTTGATAAGCTGAATGATGATTTTCCACGGAGTTGTGTTGATATGCTTATGATACAATATTTTTGAACTTAGATCTACAAATTTATAACATGTTTTTTTTTTAATTATTATTATCATATATAGATAAATGGTGTGATTATTTACCAATTGACATAATCAACTGTCTCTACAGAATCACCAAAATAAAAGACGATACCAATAATTACTACTTTCTTTCCTTTTTTTTTAATTTATGTGACAAACTTTTTTTTTAGTCAGTCTCACAAAAAAGATACATTTTTATATTTAGTAAAAAGTTAACTTTTTTTTCTTTTGACAACGTAAATAGTTAACTTAAAATTTTTCATTTTATTCTTAATGGAATGATTTGTAGCCACATAAATATTTATGATTTAGAGTGTGTCACATCTCAACTTTTCACCCTAGCCCAAGTCTCGGGTACCAATTTTCGACACTAATCTAGGATCCGACACCCATTTCTTGACTCGGGACCTAACTCTCGACCTCGATTTGAGACCCAACTCTCAACCTCGACACCCACTCTTCACTCGATACCTGACTCGGGGTCGAGAATCGAGGTCAGATACTAGGTCGAGATTCAGGAGTCGTGATTGGATCCGGGTCAAAAGTCGGGAGTCGTCGTTGAATTTGAGTCGTGAGTCGGTTGTCGGGGCCAGGTCCCCAATTGAAATCGAGGTCGTTTATCTGGTTGGGAGTCAGGGTCGGATCTCGAGGTGGGGTCTCGGGTAGAGTGCTGGGGTAGGGTCTCAGGTCAAGTGTCGTGGTTGGGTTCGGGTTGAGAGTCGAGGTTGCATGTCAGGGTTGAGTTTCGGGTCAGGATTCAGGGTTAGATTTAAGTTTCGGGTCAGGTGTCCGGATCGGGTTTTGGATCGAGTGTCGAGGTTGGGTCCCAGTTCGAGTGCCAGGGTCGAGTCCCAGTTCGAATGTCGGGTCAAATTCAGGGTCAGATGTTGGGGTTGGGTATAGGGTCGAAGTCGAATCTCTGATCGGGAGTCGAGATCGAGTTTCGGGTTAGGTGTCGGGATCGAGTCCTGGGTCGGGTGTCGAGGTCGACTCTCGATTCAGGTGTTGGGGTTAGGTCCAGTGTCAGATTTTGGGTCAGGTGTCGGGGTTGAGTCCCGGTTTGGGTGTTGGGATCGAGTCCCCATTCAAGTGCCGGGGTCGGGTCCTGTGTTGTGAGCCGAGGTTGGGTGTCGGGATCAGGTCTTGGGTCAAATGTCGGGGTTGGCTCTCGATTCAGGGTCTTGGGTCAGGAGTTGGGGTTGGGTCCTGGTTTAGATGTTGGGGTCGGATTCTTGATCGGGTGTCGAGTTTGAATCTCGGGTCGAGGTCAGGTCTCCAATCGAGAGTCGCGGTCGAGTCTGGGATCGGAATTTGGGGTTAGCTCTCGATTCGGGTGTAGGAGTCGAGTCCCGGGCTAGGAGTCGGAGTCAAATTCTAGTTCGGGTGTCGGGGTCAGATTCTAGGTCAGGTGTCGGGGTGGGATCCTGGATCGGTCGTCGGGGTTGGTTCCCGGGTCAGATCGAAACTATTTTCTTAAAAAGTATTTGATTATTTCTACTCTCTAGCCAAACACTAAAATATATTTTCTGAAAAATATTTTTCATTCACCAATCAAACATTAGAAAATATTTTTCACTCACCTAACAAACATGAGAAAATAAGTAAGAGACCAACTTGTTTTTCATGAAAATATTTTCTAGAAAAATATTTTTCATAAAAAACATTTTCCTTCATACCAAACACTCCCTTAATTAGTTAAAAACACCAAGTTTTGAAAGTTTTCTTTTTATTTTTAACCTTTATATCCGGTCAAACACCTTCATATAAATTGAAATACAGGGAGCACATATTAAGAAAAATACATGAATTCTTCAACATAAACTGACTTTCCACCGTATAATTACATTATCAATGAAAAATTAAATATGTTAGTTTGAAAGAAAATACATACGTTATGTTGCATAACAAAATTGGACCCTTCAAATAGCTTATGCAATGGTACAATATTTTAGATGATTTAACAATAATGTTATATATGAAGAAATTATTACTTTATCGTTACAAAACATGTGTTAATCCAAGAATACAACTTTTTTCCAAAGAAAAAAGAATATTTTTTTAAATTGGTCTGAGAACAATTTTCAATATATTTATGTGTTATCGTGATGAAAAATAAAGTAAAAAGTAAAATAATTTGCAATGTTATATTATATCTATCACAATATATTTTCTCACGTGGTCTAATCTTCAGTTGCCCTTTTTAAAGGAATATTAATGTCGACAATAAGAGTCCTATGTCACTGATCATAACAGAGCAATTAAAATAAGTGAAAGGAACGGAACATACACCACGAATTTTGTTTATATATACTGAAGTATTATATATGATCTTCATGACATGCATGTTTATTTTGTACCTCATAAAAATAAAATAAGTAAAAAAAATACATATATCTAATTAACATATACCATTCATCTAGGTTCAGATGATATCATATTATCTTGACCTTGACAAACAAATCATCATACGATAATCTCAATGAGGAAGGGATGGAAGTGAAGGACAAGATTATGGAATTAGGTGAGAGGATATGAATATCCCTTTATCGTTCTCAGGTCTTTTTTTGATACTTCTTTTCCTTATTTTTCCGTAATTACAAACAATCTCAGATCGATGTCACTTATTTCTACAAAAAAAAAATCATCAATTCAATTTGTATGCTAATGAATGTTACACATACGTGATATGTGATTCAGCAAACCTTTGAGAGAATATTCTTTCCATGAACAATAATAAATCAAATCAACAAGAATCATAATTAGGGGTGCCTCAATTCATCACGTTAAATACAGTCAATAAGAGGGGTACCTATTCTCAATTCTCCACAAGTTTCTCAACAGTAATTAAGGTTCATACAAGCAATGGCATATGCATGATTTTTAGTAAGTAGGGTCACATTTTAAAATAAAATACTATGACATCATATTGAAAAAAAAACATGATATAAATAAAGTACAATTCATGTATATTACTATAACTTTCCTCGATGAATTTTTATTTTTTTGAAATGTATTCAAAATAATCTCATTAGAAATTATACTAAATATTTTATTTTTCTATACAAAGCACCAAACAATCACTAAAGAAATTATTATTCATTTGATTCCGCAAATCGATCTTAATCAATTTTATCAACAACAAAGATAACTAGAAAAGTAGCAGGATCCAGTTTGATCTAGTATTGTCTTCTCGTAAAAATTGATATATGATACGTTGGACTGACTTGCTTAAGGTAAGTTCAAAGAGGTCAAGCATTCGAATTTGACAAAAGATCTTTTGTATTTGTAAAAATGAGGGTAGAGATTATTTTTTTTAAAAGAAAAGAGTATTGCTGGTGACTGGTGAGTTTTGAACTCAAAACATCTTATCTAAAAGTGAAGCCCTTGACCATTTGAGTTGCGTCTAACACCTGTATCAAGTAGTGTCACTTTGATTATTTATCCTTCATTTGAATTTTGCCTTTCAATCATATATACATATTTAATAAAAAAAATTCGACAAAGCAGTGTCACATGACACTCTTGAGCCTAAAGTAAATCCGCTCCCGCATACAAGTGACACCCATTTCAAGTAGTTATCTAACTGTTTTGCATCTCTCGCAAAGAGTTGTATTTTTATTTTCATGATCTTTGCGAATTTAATTTTTCTTGTTCATTGTTCTCATTGACGGTCGATTTCTTACTATTAATCCTTCACCAAACAATCAACTTACTTTTTTTACTTAATTTTAGACAAATCATGTGATACTTGATTATTAAAATTTTAACTTCGGCAAAATCGATTTGTGGATTCAGATTACTTAGAAGAAGATATTATTTAGCTGTTGAAACAATATTACTTGTACACATGCAGGTTTTTTATCCTCTTTATTACATGAAAATAATACAAACAAAAATAGGAAGTAAATATATACACTACTTAATAATCACAAAAGATTACATATAAAATTAATGTCAATTTAGACTATTGGGTTGTAATCAATAGACAAAATCTGATAATGATAATACTAGAGTAAGGGGGATAAGTGATGCACGCTGTGGTCCAATATAAATTCAATTTATATTTTTAAAGATACATATATTTTTTGTTTCTCTTAATTAGAATTCTCTTGTCTTATGATATCACATGATCTAGGATTATATATGATATGTATTTTAAAGTGATAATTATTAAAAATAAAGTGATATATATCATCGTATTGAAAATAACTTTCATAATTTTTTTATACTCTATTTTGTGAATTATGTATGACATTGTTTAATTTAACGTTGCCATATCATTTTCCTTTAGGAGATTTGAGATTGCAGAAAATCATCCTTGTGAAACTATACCATTATAATAAACCATACTGCTACGCTGGGCTTTAATTTTGTTGTTATAAAGGAAGTTAGCATCTACCAAAAGAGGCAATTTTAAAATTTATATCACTCTTTTTATTTTTAAATTCTTTATAAGGGATATTGATGGAGTGTGCTCAAAAAATTTATTTGAGTAGATGATATATATCCACTTAGAATGAGTATATATATATATATATATATACTCCATTGCTATATGTCATCAACGGAATAGTGGAATTTACAATTAATTTTAATTATCTCTTTGCAATTTATTTGATTTACAGTAGTTTAATTTCTCAATTCATTACGCGTATTTAATTAGTGCATATTAAACTCTTTATTAGTAATGTATATAGTCAATCAAGTTTTCAACTTATATGTAGGAATATATATTATGTGCGTATATTAATTATACTAATTATAAGAGAGTGATCACTTCTTAGGGTTATGAGTTTTAGAGCCTATTTGGCCTAGTTGTATAATTATGAATTTATTTTAACTTAAAAGTTAAATTATGAAATTATCCTTTTGTCTTATTTGATTAAAATTAAAATTATAAAATGCATGAACGAATAACTTTTAAATGAATTTTAATTTTCTGCAATTTAATTTTGTAAAATTGTGGTGTGAACGTTTTCAGTAATTGCTTTCTTAATTAAAGGCATATAGTTATATATTTATTATAGATTTATTTTTTCTTTAAATTTATTTTCAGGAGGAAAGACCAATTGTAGCATCTAAAGTGAGTACGAAGCAACTTGGAGAAAATACAAGTAAAAGAAGAATTAGTTGAAGAATCGAGAGTGAAACATTAAAATGAACTTTGAAAGCCAGGTTAGTTTTGAAAGAAAATACACATATTATGCTATTTAAATTCTTTAATAATAATAATAATATCATATATTTTAAAATTATAATATGCCGATTTGCTAAAAAGTATGCGTTTATTCCACGAAATTGAACTTTATTCCTTTGAAATAGAAATATCCTTTCAAATTCTTCCAAAAATAGTTTCTTGTAAATTTATGTTTTGTAACGAAGATAAATAAAGTATATGATCACACACCAATCTCTATTGTTGGGTTATACTATCGCATTTATTTTCTCATATTGTCAATTTTGAGTGTGTTCGGTATGAAATTTTTTATTTTTCTTGAAAAATAAGTTGTTTCGTACTTATTTTCTTGTGTTTGGTATATATGCAAGTTGAATTTTTTCTAAAAGCATTTATATAGATCTAACACAAAATAAAAATAATGTAATTTTTTTTGGGGAGTGGGGGTAGGTACTCGGGTAGAAAAAAAAAATTTTTTTTTTGGGAGAGGGGGGGGGGGGGGAATAGGGTGAAGTAAGAAAAAACATTAATTTTTTTTAGGGGGTGAGGATAGGTAGTCGGGTAGGAAACACTTTTTTTTAAAAAAAAGACGAAATGACCTGAGAGACCATTGTACTTATCTCCGTTTGTCACCTGGACCCTCCTACTCACCATTTTGCCAATTGAACGCTTAAACTCATTAGAACACAATATTTTAAACCTCTTTGATCGTTGACCAAGCTTATGTGGCAACTTAATGGTTGAGTTGAAACAAATGTGTGAAATCACGCGTATAAAGCGCATCTCACATAAATTTTTGACTAAAAATAATTTTAAAAAATAAATAAAAAGATAAAAAAAGTTAAAAAAAAACTGACCACTCTTTCTTCTTTCCCCCACCCACTCTTTTCTTTACTCCACTCACCCTCCATTCTTACCCCATTTTTAACATCTTCAAGGTTTCAATCAACATTTGAAAAAAATAATAAAAAACCTTCTTTGAATAGCGATTATCAAATCAATTTTTTTTTACAAAAAGCAATAACTCCAATTAAATTAAGTTAAATTTATATTCAAATATATTTATATTCAAATATATTTATATTCAAATATAAAAATCTCAACTTTCAATACAATCAATTATTTTGACACATTACCCAAAATATTTCCAACCCCTTTCCCTGTCACCGGGGAATGCTATGAACACCAAAGAACACCATAAAGTTCTTTTTAGTTTAAAACTTCTTATAATCTCTTTGTCATTCTATCGAATTTGCTTGTACTTTTAAATGGAATAGAGAAAATAGAAAAGAAAAAAAAATGAATCTGAAGAAAAGAAACTGGGAAAGGGGAGGGGATCTGAAAAAGAAGAAGAGAGAAAGGAGCTAGGGGGTGGGGTGGGGAGGTGATCTGATGAAGAAGAAGAAGAGAGGAGGGGTGTGGGGGATTTAAGTGTATTTAATTTAATTTAATTATTATTTTAATATTTAATTTCTTATGTGGAATTTTTAAATGACGTAAAAATCTACATGTATGCGTTTATATTACACGCATCATGAGTAGTTGTAAAAATGATTTAAAATATTGTGTTCTAATGAGTTTAAGAGTTTAGTTGGCAGAGAGGTGAGTAGGAGGGTCCATGTGACAAACACATACAAGTACAAGGGTCTCTCACGTCATTTCGCCAAAAAAAAAATTAAGGAAGGGAGGGGGTGCAAGTAGGGGGGTGGATGCGCGGGGATTGGTGGAGTAAGAAAAAAATTTAACCTTTTTTTGGGGGTGGGGGTTCCGCCGAAAGGGTGGATAAGAAGAAAAATTTTATTTTATTTTTAAAAAAATTATAATTTTTTTTGAGATGAGAGGGGGTGGAGTAAGAAAGAAAATTATTTTCTTTTATAATTTTTTTTTTGAGGGGTCAGGGGTAGGAAGGTGGGTAAGAATTTTTTTTCCGGGTGGGGGTGGGGGTAGGGGATGGGTAGGGGGGTGGGTAAGAAATTCTTTTTGGGGGTTTAAGGGGTGGGTGGGGTAAAAGTTGGGGGTGAGTGATATCAGATCTTGCAACTTATTTTCCCTACTTTTATTAAGGAAGTCATTTTCCTTATTTTGAAGGAACTTGTTTTTCTAGGAAAAATATTTTTCAGAAGTTTTAGCCAAACGAACATGAGAAAATAGGATCCATACCGAACACACCCTTTATGTTAAACTTTCAAGAGGAATATCAAAGTTGACAACAAGAATTTTGATCATGACGAAGTAATCAAAATAAATTAGGAATATAGACCAACTGGAATATCGTCTATAAAGAATGTTAGGTGAGATATAATTCACAATATATTTGCGTCTCATAAAATATAATAGTAGATCAAAAGATCACTTATACCCTCTGAAACTTTGATTGTTCATTTTTGTAGGTTCAATAATATCCAATCATCTTCATCTCGATAAATAAGTCATTATACGATGATCCACATTGATCATTCACAAAAACTTGTACTTCATTTTTTTATGCATAATTATTTACTCAAAATATTATTTTAATAATATTAATTTGATTTGATTTTTATAAAATCATATATTATATAACTTATGATACACGTACATGCACATGAAGTAAAACTAGTAAGGCCGATAAAGTTAAAAAGTTGTAACCACTTTAAATTAAAAAGTTCAATTAAAATTTCTTTTTAAGTTTAAAAGTAATGTAAAACCTATTTCTTTTAGCATAGACATTATCTAATCCCCCACTTTTCTTTTAAACCTATTTTTGTAATTTTAAATTTAAATAGTTATATGAGGATCACTTACTGTTTTTATATATTTGATTTACAAAAAGTTTCTATGGGTTAGGACTTAATTTTTTTTAATTGTTTTAAATGCAATAAAAATTGATTCATTTTAAAGAAGCTTAAGATGGTAAAAGTCAGTTATCCCATAACAATGTGGCATATTTTTTGTTTTATTTTATTTTAGTCTTCATATTGCAAAATATAAGATGTTGAGCAATCAAAATGTTGTATGAGAGAAAGAGAAGATAAGTGGTATTATTGACTATTTTTACTTATTAATTCTTGACTCTTTCTTCTTCTTTTCTTAATCTCTTATTAGTTACTATTTGTTTGAATAAAAAGTTAAATTATCATAAATTTCTTTGTTCAAAATACTCACTCCCATCAGAACAAAATCATAAGTTTCCAAGTTCAAAAATGTTTTCTCTCCCATGGAACAAAATCTCCATTATGCTGAATTGATCTTAATTATTATGTTTTTTCCGTTCACTCAAATTGTCAAATAGTATAAATTAAAAAGAAGAAGAATCAGTTCATAATCCAACAACAATTGAACCGATTAAATATTTACTTTATTTAGATTCACATTTTATGTGACATATATTTGATATCTTTAATCATAAATTCGCCTTTGAGTGACAACAAAGACAATTTTGTAGTACTTAAATGGATTAGTTTACCAACAATTTTTTTTTTGGTTTTTTCATTATTCCCTTACATTTCCTATTTATTACTTGCATGCCTTTTTTTTTAGCAAATCAAAATACTTCCCTTAGAGGTGAAGTTTGTATCCAACTCTCTATATTTTATTTTTGTTTCTACTTCATCCCTTTATTACTTAGATTATCACATTCAATTTGATAACTATAGCAAAGTTATTTAATTTGGTAAATATAGCAAAGTTTGATCCCTTTTAAAATATTTTAAAAGTTTTGAATGATGATGAGTCATCTAGTACTATAAACATTTATGTACAAAAATAATCTAAAATGGTCATAATAACTAATGTTTTTAACACAACTATACAATAGAAAACAAATTTCAAGATCGATCCTTCAAAAAGATCAAAGAGAGAAGAAACAAGATTATTAGCTACATCATTATATTAGGATATAATTCAATTATTTAAATTCAGCCGATGCTAACTTGTTTATAACTGATAGCATAATTATAATGTTATTATAACGTAAAAATTTAGAAAATGTTCCATGTTATTATAACGTAAAATTTAGAAAAGAAATAGAAAGAGAAATATCATGTCCTCACGTGCAATTTTTAAAGGAAAAAGGAAAAAGGAAATGTAAATTAAAAAAAAGTAGCCAGCTTTTCACATTTTATTATATTTTGTATGATTTAATTAAAATTAGTAAGTTCACTAATTTCTCAAACAAAAAAAAAGTAATATGGATCATTTGATTTGAACGCAATTAACTTTTTTTCCCATAGTTGATTAAAAATGATCGTAATTAGTCATCCATATGTAAATTACAAGTTTTTCTAAAAAATAATTTGCATAGAGATTTTTTTAGAATGCAAATATAATAACTTTTAATATGTTACTGTATCAAAGCTTTTCAAGAATTAATACAACAAAAATATTAAAAATAAAAAAAAGAACCTATAAATTTTATTTAAGTTGCTTAATTAAATGAGGGTAGAAAAGAGAAGGGAAAAAGGATGTTATTGTGTTATCAAGTGATCAACTCCTCACTCTCACCTTTACATTTACTTTTTAATAACTTTTAACTTTTAAAAATATAATTTTGTATTATAATCTTTTTAACTTTTTAATCTTTCTGTTTAGCTAAACAAAGACTTTTATTGTGGTATGATGCTGTTTCAAGAAAATGAAGCAAGAATTTGAGATGACAACATTAAGGAATTCTTTTCTGTATTAAAATTTTAGCTGAAAAATAATTGAATTATTGTGAAGAAGAAGCAAAATTACTAGTACAATTTTTTTTTAAAAAAGTTATCTCCATCTATTCAAATACTGACACCCAAAAAGGAAAACGGAAAAAGATAAAAGAAGGCACTAATCTATGCCAACTTAATAATGGAACTTCTTCTCTCTCATCTTTGTCCAACATTTATTTGGCAAATCATTTTCACTTCATTATTTTAACGGAAAAAAAATAAAATTGCTCTCAAACTATTCGAAATATAGCACATACCTCTATTTGTTTTTGGGGTCAAAACTATCCTCGTCATTAGCACAATAGATCACATATACCTTTTTACTTGACAACTCATTTTTTTAATGACATGACACTTATGTGACAGTCCAACTAGGAAAATGCCACTCTACCTTGAATGCTACCTAGCTAGGATTCACCTAAGCACACAAAATCACTTCTTTAAGTTTTTGTCCAGATTTGTTTGTTTTGCTGGTGGCATCGGGTCTTTTGTCGAATGCCTCTTCAAATCGAGTTTATTGCTATTGATAGTTTTCACAATTTATAAAAAATTTATGTTAGTTTATGAGAAAAATATAATTTAAGAAATTCAAATTGTACGTTCAAACAAACTTCAATTTCATCTCAAATAATTTCATACCGCATGATCAAATGGACGCTAAACATGGATATGATCCCTTTTTCTGCTTTGGGTGAAAGTTAGGGTGCGCATCGGTCGGTTCGATTTTATATATTATTGGTTTGTAAACATGCAAAACTGATAATTAAACCAATAAGATATCCGTTATCGATTTTCGGTTAATTAGTTTTTGGTCCTTAACGGTTTGATTTTTTGTTTAACCGATAAGAAAATGCTCCTATAATTTTTTTGCTTTCTTTTATTTTCATCTTCATATTTATACTATCTTCATGCATAAAAGTCTATACAAATTACAAGTATAAGCAAATTCAAATATGTTATTATGAAACCAAACTTATTTTCTTTCTTGTTAAATAACATACTTGAATGCAATACCAACGATAGCAATATCTCTCAAAAAGAAAATAAATACTGATAGGTAGAATCCCACCAAATCAATGACTTTTAAAAGAAAATAACAACACGAAAAAATAACTATAAAATGCAAAAAATAATAGGGTATATATTTAAAATCTGAAGCCACTACTTTATTATATAATTATGAAAATAAAAATATAATTTTAATATAATCTTATTGAGTTATCAATTTAACCATTAACTAAAACCTTAAATTAAAATCAATAGCCCAATTAAAAAATTTATAAAATTATTATCCCAATAACCTCATATCGATAAATCAAAAATACTTTTATTGATTTGATTTATGAGTTAAATTGAATTTTGCACACCCTAAGTGAAAGTCTGATTTTGTGATTCCTTTTCCCACTTTGGGTGAAAGTCCTATTTGTGATCTCCCCCCCCCCCCCACAACCCCCCCCCCCCCTTTTTGTTTTTCCATTTTGAGTGAAACCACTTTTGTGATTGTATTTTTGTACTTTTGCCACTTAATTTATGGGGAAATGAAGCGCAGCTGACTTTGAGTTTCGTTTGTTAGATTTTTAATTCTTCTTATCTGAAATGGATGTTTTTGTCTTCCAGGACAACCAATAAATTAATATTGTTTTGAGTCTTGTTTTAGTCTTTTGCCATTATTTTAATCCCATATAGTAGTATATAACTTGCATGCATGTGACTTGTGAGTGGACTTGAAAAAGATTTAAAGCCACTAATCACTTTCAGATAAACGAGGTTTTAACTTTTAATAATATTTAAGTCATTTCTTTTTCCTATATGCTTGGCGTGAAATATTTACCAATTAAATTTCAAGCATCTGAATTTACTTATAACTTTTTAAATATTGATTTTTTGTTGAAAAAGTTAAAAACTTTTACTAAATGAAGCAAAATAGAGACAAAGAAATTAGACCGATATTATGGTGAGGGTTAAAATCATACAATTATTAGGGAAACACATTCGATGCAAATTTATATTAGACACCTTCTTTTTCTCTTTTTATATTTTGTTAACATAAGATTTTTTTTTTTATCTTCTCTTGTTTGATTAAAATTAAAATTATAAAATGCATGAACGAATAGCTTTTAAATGAATTTTAATTTTCTGCAATTTAGTTTTGTAAAATTGTGATATAACCATTTTCAAAATTGCTTTCTTAATTAAAGGGATATAGTTACATATTTATTATAGATTTATTTTTTCTTTAAATTTATTTTCAGGAGGAAAGACCAATTGTAGCATCTATATTGAGTACGAACCAAATTTATGTTTTTCACGTAATGAAGATGAATAAAGTATATGGTCACACAGTACTAATCCCCAATGTTGGGTTACACTACTACATTTATTTCTCATATTGTCAATTTTATGTTAAACTTTCGAGAGAGATATTAATGTTGATAACAAAAGTCTGGATTATGACAGAGTAATCAAAATAGGAATATATACTAGTTGAAATATCATTTATAAAAGAATATTAGGTGAGATATAATTCACAATATATTTATACCTCATAAAATAAAATAGGTCAAAAGATCACTTATACCCTCTAGTACTTTGATTGTTCATTTTTGAAGGTTCAAATAATATCCAATCATCTTCATCTCGATAAACAAGTCATTATATATATGATGATTCACGTTGATCATTCACAAAAGCTTGTACTTCATATTTTCACGTATAGTTATTTACTCAAAATATTATTTATTTTATTTTATTTTTATAAATTATATATTATATAACTTACGATACACGTGTAACGAAAATGAGGTAAAACTAGTAAGGATAAAGTTGAAAAGTTGTAACCACTTTAAATCCAAAAGTTCAATTAAAATTTGCTTTTTAAATTTAAAAGTAATGTAAATTTTTTTATCACTTTGAAAATTCTGCATTTGTTGATTGAGCATTTTGCACGGGTAGAAGAAGGATAACAATGTAGAGAAATGAAATTAACTATAATTTATTTATTTTTGAAGTTCTTCTTGATGAAGTGGAATGAATATTTTTGAAGGTTTTTCTTGATGAAGTGGAGAAACATAGCTGTCATTAGGGAGTATTTAAGATGAGTACATGAATGAAAATGGAAAGCAAATTAATGGGACCTAAAGTGGACATGGTGAAAAATGGGGACCTCAACGTACTCTTCGAATGGAACATGACACTACTAAACTAGTACTTCATTACTTAAAACCAAGGTAACTTAAATTGTTAATCCATAAATTTTAAATTTTGATTTTGTAAAATTGTTAATATAATATATATATATATATATATATATATATATATATTGAGTTGACTCGATTTATTTTAAATAATTCGGTCCAATTCTATCCATTTCGAATTAATTTAGTTTGGTTTATGAAATTTTAGTGCATAAATAAAAAATTTAAGTACCCCAAATAAATCTTCCTTTAAATAAATTAATTTTTGGGATTGAATAGCATATTAACCTATTCCAACTCATGATTTAATCAATATTGAATTCGTATCTTATATTGTCTACGCTCTAGATATTTAAAATCTTGAGTTGAGTTGCCTCATTGATAGGTGGTAGATAGGGCTGACAAAATGATTTTAAAAGATGAATAAATATTCACTCCGACTCATTAAATATGAATTGTATAACTAACTTTTTAAAAATGGTCCAAATATTAATATTATCCACTGAGCATAGATATTATGATTAATAACCATATTATCAACACTCATTTTGTTTAGCCAAGATTTTAAAATCATCTTATTTTAAAAAATATTTATTGCATAAGTGTTTTTCGAAAAAGCACTTTTGTGAGAAGTAGTTTGTGTTTGACAAATAAATTTAGAAAATATTCTTGAGCATCACTTAGTATTTGATCAATCTTTTTAAAAGTGTATTAAGTATTATTTTTTTTTCAAAGTGTTTTTTAAACAAGTGTTTTTATAAGGAAACTACTTTTTAGCTTCTGAAACTGCTACTCCTAAAAACACGTATTTTCTCTAAAAAAATTTGATCAAACACCTCACTTTCTTTAAAAAAAAAAAACTTAAACCAAATATGATCCCTTTTTTTCACTTTGGGTGAAAGTCCCATTAATTCTATTCCTTTTCCCACTTGAAAGTTCTATTTGTGATCCATTTTTTCCACTTTGGGTGACCCCATTTGTGATTCTATTTTTGCACTTTTGCCACCTTTATGGGAAAAAGGAGCCAACTAGATTTAATTCTTCTCATAGTATCTGAAAAGGATGTTTTTGACTTCTAGGACAACCAATAAATAAATGTTTTGAGTCTTGTTTTGCTCTTTTACCAATATTTCAATCCCATATATATATATATACACCTGACACTCACTTGCATGCAAGGGTGTGCATTTCGTCTTTCGATTTTAATTTTTGATTTTGAATAATACAATCCATTGAATTTTAAAAAATTGATTTGGTTTGATTTTTCTTTTTTTTATTTGGCTATTTGATTATATTAATAATTATAATTAAAATTATATTTGCATGCTGAAAAAAATAAGAAATATATATAAGGAGACGTAAATAATATTGAATCTCTTAAATATACTTTTTAATAAAAGTCATGAGCAAAACTTTAAAACACAATACTAAAAAGTATACTAAAAGATGTCCAAACATTAATATAAATTAAATCATCTATACTACCTTAAAAGCGAACTCAAAAAATGCAAAGTGAAATTACTAAAATACTCTTATGAAGAGTAGCCAACGCTTCACATATTCACTGTTTTGAAGAAAAAGACGCTTGTTTCTTATGTTAGAGTTGCCAGCTTTATCGATGTACATGTACTTCTCCTTGTGAAAATTAAAAAATTTCAGTTCATTCGTTTCGCACTCAAAATCTGGTAATTTGTTCAATTTCATTCTCTTCTCCACCTTTTTAGTTTATTGTTCATGTTCTGAAGCCTGAAGAGAAAAAAAAAAAGGAAAAATTGACCCAATTTTCTTAGAATAGTTATCTAGAGAATCAAGGAGTAAGTCTGACCTGGAAATCAGAATAAAATTGCACGACACAGTAGAATAATTAATTTTGAACTAAATGCAGAATTTTATGGCTTTAGTATTAAGAATGAGTCTATAATTGATTATGCATATTTCACTTGAATTTCTTTTGTGGTTTACTCTAATATATTGAATATGTTAAACATAATTCACTAACAATTATGAGTCATAATGTGTCTTTATTCAAACGTTATTTTGCTGCCAAACTTGGTATATATATAATTTTTAAAATCGAAGAACTGAAACCTTAGTGAATGCAAGGAAGTTTTTGGTCTTTCTTAATGTTTTGATAATCTTATTTCTTAAGAAGAACAATACAATTTTGATAACTTTTATTTTGTGCTACTAATTCCAGAGAGTGAAAATTAGATGTGTTTTTAAAAAGGTTATTTTTAATTATTCTTTAGTCTTCTTAATCCATTTTTTAACATGGATAGTCTCAATTATAATTTCTATGAAATATGAGGGATATATGAGTAGAATTCAACATTGACTATTGATGACAAAGGTGTATATTAGGTAATTTATTTTATGTTTGTGTCGAGGAACCAAAAAGTCTTGGCTAGCAGCACGATGTAATGGTATAGATAGTCATTTTAGAATGAAATGCTTCAATACAAAATATATACTCCGTTTTAGCCAAGTTCTTGATGTTCATTTTTCTTGAATTTTCATTCGAGGCTCCGTTTGTGTTTTTCAATTTAAGTTTTTTTGTGTTGTTTGTTGGATATCATGTATGTTTATGTGTTGTAAACTATACTAAATAAAGCACATGACTTGTAGTTTAGGGTGTTTATGTGGTAATAGGACCCCTATATAATTAAGGTGTGTCGCTGGGATTTCACTTATAGTTTAGGGTGGTACTTATGCATTATCTCTTATTTAAATAATACTTCATGACTTGTATACACGTGCCTAGTACTAATAAAAGTTTCAACACAATTAACTGCACAATAATTAAATGCAATAGGCTAATACCTAAATACGGAGCACCCCAGTAAAAACAGAAATAATTAAATGAGCTGAGAGTGATAAATTCAAACTCTACTTCTAAACCTAAATATAATATATGTATATAAAATAATTCAATTTTTTTTTTCTAAATACGAAACCAAATAAAAAAAAGTAAATTCTTAATCTTAAACCAAATCAAAAAACGAAAATATCAATCAAAATTAAAATTTCATTTTTCCATTTAATCCAAATAATGCAAACCCTAGGATTATATGCATGTGAGTGGACTGATTTAAAGTCACATTTTTATTTTTTTTTTGTAATAAGTGTGAAATATTAGCATTACAGCAACAATCAAAGTTGTGTTTACAAACTAAAGAGCACCTGTGTATAGGCAGTATAAAATAAAAGCTTTGTGCGGTTGTCGACCAAAAAAACACAAAACCAGCTTCTCACAATCTTTTCTTCTTCATAATTCCTTTCACGTACAGCGCTGCCTGACAACACACCACCATAAGTCCTCCAGTTTCTAGGTCTCAATTCTCTTTCCAGTAACACGGTAATTAGCCCTCTTCTTTGTAAATCAGCTTCCCATTTGGTGTTGGTTGGATTTGGTAGCATATATAGCTGTGCCTTTTACGCTAAGTAAGCCGTTGCACCATTTTTGCCGGCGCCTGTGTTGCTCTCTCTGTGCTTTCCCGGGAACCCGCTAACGTTTTTCAAAATCCTATAATTATACTAAGAGAACTAGTAAAGGAATAAGTATTTATTGATGGGAATCCATAACAAAAACTGTTAGACACAACGTGAGATCAAATCTCTGTGGGAGTCTTTTTTTAGCCTATTTTTCTTTTATTTGTTTTTGTTTTTGATATTCATGTAGCCACATGAGTTTAAGATATTTCATGACTTCTGTCAAATTAATTTTTTTTTTAATTTATTGTTTGTTGTTTTCATAATGGTTATTGTTGCTTGAAATCTTGCATAAGTTATACTTAATTTTTGGTTCGATCGTAATTATTATTGTTTATTAATCTATTTTATTAGGAACCCACAAGGACCTAAATCCAGGCAACATTTTACCTCGACCGAGTGGAAAAATGACTTGTGTCATATGGCTCTGCATGCTCCTAATCTGTTGCTGCTTACTAATCAGCGGTAAAAAAAAATTTCACTCTACTTCTCTAAGGCTAGCTAAAGAATACTTATTTTTTATAAATTTTATTGGGGTAGAATAGATGAAATTTTAATTTCTTTATTTACTTTCAGATGGCAAACTGCTCCAGTTAAGAAGTTTGGTCGTAAATCATACCCTTGACGAGTTGAGGGCAAAAGATCAAGCTAGACACACCCTAATTTACAATTTTCCACTCAACGGGTCAAGAACCAGTGGAGTAATAAATTTCCCACTCAACGGTTCTTTCGACCCTGATATCCTCGGGTAAATATCTTACTACCTTAATTTTGCTTAGTTCACTTGTTTTTTTTAAAACAATTTTTTAAAGAAATTTAGTGGGGGAAGATTGCAGGTTGAACAAATTTTCTTTAAAGTTTAAAGGTAGAAACTTTGTATTCCGCAAATTTGCATTTTGCCTCACGGAAGCTAATTATCTGAATATAGAAAGCTTAAGGAAAAGTTCAATTTAGTGCAAATTTCACCTCATATATGAAGACATTTGCATTATTATAGAACGTTAAGTCTTAGAAACAATTATGCCAGACTAAAGATGTGTTTTAGTAGGGAGGTTTGCGTATCGAACACACACAAAAAAAAGTAAAAAATTATTTACTTTTCTAAAAAATATTTTTATGATTTTTTTTTTCGTCGTGCCGAACACACCCTTAATAACGTAGATATTATAATACGAAAATTAGAAATGTAAATTAATAACGGATAAATTATAATTGCCTAGAAATTATGTGTTTTGTTTACTTTTAAACTTAAATTTGCTTAGAACAACACTGGTTTTTTAGTTCTGGAAATTTATTTGAAAGTATTTGTTAACCCATCTTGCTTTAGTTATGATATATTGCCACGTAGAGGTCTAGAAACTGTTAAATTTGTGTGTTAGCAAAATAACAACTGAGGGTATAATTAACTAGATCTCCGTTTTTAAAAAATATAATGAAATGTTAAATTTGTGTGTTTTTGCAAATTTATACTAACAAAACCGACCAGGCAGGACTATATAATTTTCTCATTTTACTCTTAATAAAATGATTTACAACCACACAAATATTTGAGGATTATTTTGAACCACAAATTTTAATTTTTTTTTCTTAAACACCGTGTTAAGTTAAATGGCGCTACAGTACTATTTTAGGGTGAGCCATTTGTGATTGTACTTTTGTACTTTTTCCAAGTTTGTGGGAAAAGGAACTTTGGGTTTGGTTTGATGGAAGATATAATTGCATCTTTGACTTCCTGGACCACGCCAATATATATTTTATGGTCCCCAAATGTTTTCATTCTTCTTTTGGTCTGTTAATTCAATATACACCCTAGAAAATTAGCAAACTTGCATGTGAGTGGACTTGAAAAGGATTAAAGGCTACCAATCACTTTCAAGTATATAAGATAAAGCTTTTTCTAAAATTAGCATATGTTTGAAACCTTGTTATCTTAATGAATTATACTTGTAGCAAAAATAATTGAAAAGACCAAAAAAATGGAATTCTACATGCATGTGCGTGCAACCCATAATGGGAGGATCACAAATGCATAGTTGTACTAGTTATTTTAGTGTGAACATGCTGAGGAATTTTGTCCCTTAAATGTTACTATAATTCGAATAGAAAAAAAATATGATCATTTCAGAAAATGGCCTTTTTAACTAAGCACAATTTTACAAGGGCCTAAAAAATAATTTATCCAAAACATACATGCATATATCGAATTGACACTGATATATTGGAATACTAATAATTCAATAGTTCTTACTTACATGATAACTATCTTGTTAGCGTTTGCCAATCAAAAGAGTCATGCACTCTTTCAAATATGACCTTGTATTTTCTATTTATTACCTCATATAGCAAAGTACGTTTTTAATACATCTAGATACTTTTAAACCATTTTTGATAATACATAGACCCTTAGATTAACCCTTTTTGGTGAAGTATGTACCATAACTTGTTTTTAAAGCACTAGCACTAAGTTACTTACGAAATCTCAGATCTCTCTTGATACGGAGTGTCTTATTTTTTGTCCTACTTTATTTCCTTTTTAATTAGATTGTCATAATTAGTTTGATAAATATAATAAATTTTGAATCCTTTAAAAATGGTTGAAACACTGTGAATGATATAATATTATCTAATAGAAATAATTATGCACAGAGATAAATAGAAAATCAAAAATTGTGATAATAATAGTCTTGAAGAGCTCATTTGATACGGGAACAATATTGATCAAATTTAATTTACTCATAATTTTTCAAAATACTCTTTCAACCTCACCACCTGACTCCTAGGCGAAGTCGGATCTTGGGTCTCAAGTTGGTGTCGAGAGTCGAGTGTTGGATTTTGTATCGGGGTTGGGAGTTTCGATTTTGGGTCAAGATTGGATTCGGGTCGGAGTCAGTCTGGTTTGGGGTACAAAGTCAGGGTCAGGAGTAGGGTTCCGAGTGGGGGTCAAAAGTCAAGACCTAGGTCGAGGTTTGGAGTAGAGAGTCCCAAGTCGAGGTCGAATCTTGAATTTCAGATCGGGGTCGAGAGTCGGGTCTCAGGCCTGTTCGAGTGTCGGGGTTGAGATTTGGGTCTCGATTCATGGTCAAGAGTCGGCTTTCGGGTCAAGGTCGGGAGTCGGGATGTGAGTCTAGTTGAGGTGTCAGAGTCGGGGTCGGGGTCGGGAAGCGCGGTCTCGGGTTGAGAGTTAGATTTGGAGGTCAGGAGTTGGTCTTGGAGGTTGGTGTCGAGGGTCACCCATATTCTGTCTTACTCCCATCAATTTTGATGCGTCTCATTAGACGACTCATGAAGTGATACAAATTATATAAAGAAAAACTTACATAGATATGCTATATTGAGAAAATATTTATCATTTATAGCAATAATATTATTTTTTTCACTTGAGACTTATAATATATTTATAATACAATTTTAATACATCATATAATACAAGTTTTATTCATGGATAATATATTTATCACACACTTTAATACGCTTATAATATTATGTCAATTTCTTACCAAACAAGCACAATACATTTTAAAATACTTATAATACATTTATATTGCATGCATAATTCACTTTTAATACATAGTACAGATTTATCATAGTATTACTATAGATGATAATAAAAAAAATATCACTAAAAATAATAATTATTTATTAAAAAGTATTCAACCACCTAATTTTCTCTTATATAAAAGCATATTAAAGGTGTGAAAATGATGTATCTAGTATGCATGGTGGGCTTTAGTTAATTAAATAAGAAATTAAGTATAAATAAGTGTAAACAACATAAAACACAGTAGTTTGGTCCCTAATTACGTTTTATCCCACTATTTTAAAATATTACATTTTCCCCGGTAGTTTAAAAAAAGAAAGACGTGTATCTTTTGTATTTTCGTGTATCCTGGATACATATAACCTCTTCATTAATGGTAAATCTGTTTCTATTATGGCGCTTTAAAAGGAAATAAAATATTTACAATTAATGAGGAGTAAATCATTAATTGTAAATCTATTACTATTAGGGCGCTTTAAAAGGAAATAACAGATTTACAATTAATGAGGAGTAAATCACGCGTCATTCACTTTGAAATGCATCTGCAGTATCCTCATCTCCACAAACAACTGGAGAATTCAAATTTCAATTTAAAATTACTTGGATACACATCAAACCAGCAAGTAACTCCATTATACAGGATACAAGTAATAATAGATCTCAAATATCTAAGGATACACATTTAAACAGCAAACAACAATAGATATACTTGGATACACTGTTAACACAAGCTTGGATACATTGTAACAGTGTTAAGGATACATGTTACCAACATCTCAAATAGCAGGTTGCAGTAGTATTGAGATACATGTTAACATGAATTAATCCTGCATACATGTAACACAAGATTTGCTTACAATGTTATCCCTGGATACGTATTGCTTTGTTTTGATTTGAAACTTTAAATTTATAAAAGTTACATATTTACAACTCAGATAGATATATGTATACTCGGATACATGGAAAATAACACTGGATACATGGTAACAAGTTGGTAACACTGGAAAATAACATCTGGGTTTGCTCTTCACTGCTCAAAATCATCAATGGCGCTTCGTCGGATACTATCTAAACGCTTAAAACTAGATCCGCTTCCGCCGGTTACGGTTCTAGAAAAAATCCGAAAAGATCCGCCAGTTCCGGTGACTCCACCGGATTCCGTCAACGGTGATTTCTTCATCCAGAGGAGAGAAATCAATCAAGCGGCGAGACTGCCGGAGTTTTTGTCGATTCCGGTGGGAGAAAAATTGAGAGAGAAATTGAGGTCTATGAATAATAATATTACTGGAGAAATGATTAGATTCGAAAACGATTATAGAGAGAGAACAATCGTTGCCTTTAGATACAAGTTGAGTGATTTTAGGCCCTTTTTTAGGGATTGTGGTGGATACAGTTTTTTAATCATGTAATTTCAATTTAATGGGATAAATGTAATTATTTTAAAGTATTGGGATATTTAGTAATTAGGGTAAGGATATTTGATTATTTATGTAGTTTTTCCTATAAATAATTATGAAACCGATACAACGTACGTAACCCATGGCCCATGGGCAATCACATAGTAACTAATAAGAAAATCAAAGAGGAGAAAAGACGTTTCCGAGATAGGAATCGATATCTAATGAATTTAATGGTTCCAGTATAAATGAAAGAAAAAAAAAAGAATGACATCACAACGAGATCCCAATCTCAAAACAAAAAGAAAGTGGGATATGGCGAAATTGATAGACGCTACGGATTTAATTGGATTTAGCCTTGGTATGGAAATTTACTAAGTGATCACTTTCAAATTCAGAGAAACTCTGAAATTAACAATACCTCAAACCAATGTAACTGTTATTTGGAGATGAATAAAATACAACTTTAATTTAAAAAAATAAATAATAATAAAAAAAAATTCACAACTCTGAGTATTACTTACGTAGCAATCACAGAGTAACTAATTTCACCACTCTGAGTTGTTTGTTGTCTCCTTTTACGAGTCAAATTTGATTGGACAAAAAAAAAAATACCTTTTGTAAATATACATGAACTACCTATTATACCCTTGAACTACACGTGTTCAATTCTCTTTTCATTTTTGTACACAATCGGGTTGTTTGCATTATCCCGGGATTTATAGTTCTTAGATTATAATCATGAGATTAATTTATTTTATTTAGGAGGAGAGATAAAATAATGCTAAGATGGGTGAGTTATTCAGAATTAAGTAAAAGTGATAGGAGGGAGTAATAGCTCTAACTAAAACTTTGATGTGCCAAGTTAACATAAGCCAAATAATATAAAATAGAGAATACATGATTTCATGCCAATAACTTTGATTTTCATTTAAGTAATTCATTTATCATTCATTTGAAGTGAATTTACTACTATTTAGCATTTGACGAGGGATAAAAAAATCGTTCAACTTTTAAGGAATATTTTAATAATTCAACCTTATATTTAAAGCCTTTGCATTTTTAGTATAGTATGATTATTATTATTATTATTATTATTATTATTATTATAATTATTATTATTATTATTAATGTTTTCATTTTTTTCTAATGTTATTGACCATGGTACTGATTTTCTATACTTTGATGTAATATTAGCATATACTACGCAGAAGTTAATTTGGGATCTCCACCAAAAAAATATCATATGCTGGTTGACACCGGAAGCAGCATCTCGTGGATTTCATGTAAATCTTGCAAGAATTGTCCTCGATCAAGTGGAATCGGGGTAAAATTTCTTTTTCTTCGTACTCTTGTTACTTCATAATATACAAAAATAAAATAAGTATGTGTAACATAAGGTATACATGGAAAAATAAATTAGAAACAAATGTATATATCACTATAACTCTATAAGAAAAAAAACTTTTAACGAATGAAAATTCAGTCGTTAGAAGTCTAATTTCGGTCGCTATAAGTCAACAACGACAGCTAAATATCCGGTTATTAGGGATGACAATGGGGCGGGTCGGGTGTGAGGCAATTTTGAGTAGACCCGCAAAATTTTTAATCCGCCCCGTCCCGCCCCGCGCGGCATAGACCCGTACCGCCCCGCCCCACTTAAGTTTTTTTTCCATACTTTATTATTTACATATACAAAGAATTCAAAGTCTTATAAATTACCAATTTTATATTGAAAATAATTTAGCAGTAGATAAAAAATTATTGTATCAAGTATTAACTGGTAATATTTTCATGGATAAGATAATTGTGGTGTGAAAAAAGGAATGTTTTTTCGTGTTTTGATATTTTATTCTTGTTAACTGTGTAGTTAACTTCTTAAATAAATTATTTCCTACTTATAGCTTTACTATAGATTAATAATCATTTTCTTGGTAATATGTTTATGACTCATTTTGGTAAAACCATGCTGGCCATATAAATTACTCATTCAAACATTCAAGGTCCGTATCTATTATATGGCTATTTATTTCTCTGTAATATGTTCATTAATAGAAAAAATGAAGATGACAAAACAATACACAAACAAACTGGTTATGTTTATAATTAATTGGACAATTGAAATATATAAAATCATACAAAGTAAACTGAAAGCTATAGAGGGCTGGAGGAGATTCGCATCCGCCCCACACCCGCATAATTTTTAAAAGTTAAGACATTGACCCGCTCCACCTTAAACCCGCCCCGCCTCATTGTCATCCCTACCAGTCGTTATACATTCAAGTTTTCCCTTCGCTAATTGGAATTCCGATCGTAAAAACTTTGGTGACAACAAATCTAGTCATTACAATTACTTTTGGCAAATAGATTTTACCTTCTCAAACTGTTTCCTAACTTAACCAAAAGATAGTAATAATCCTTTCAGATGAATTCACACACACATTCAAAAGTATACAAAACGATCCTATCATTCATATAATTTTTCATAATATTTCTTTGACAAGTAAATATTTTATTTACCAAAGAGTATTTCAAAGCATTGTCAGTAAACTTGGACAAACAGCCCCAAGTTTACAAAAGCTATCTCCCTATACGAAAGGACTACACTGATTATACGGATATAGGTTAAGTTCTTCCAATTTACTGGCTAGTCTAGGAAATAAAACACCTGCATCAAGAACATCTTTGATGCCCTGTCTGATAAGAATTTCAGTATTTCTCTCCTTCCTTGAAAGTTTCTCTGATTCCCTCTCTTGTCAAATATAGTAAAAACTGTCTGCTTCCCGCCCGAAAGAACCTCTCACTAGCTAGCCGGACTAGTGGGGGCCCTATCTGGAGACATACTGAAAACCATGTCTTTCGAACCGAATGCAATGCCTTTGGATAGGATATATAATAGTTCAAAGGGAGTTAGGTACAAGCTCTTTTTCCCCTTTCCTGACTGTAATCGTAAGATCAAGATCAGAAGTTTCAAGGTTAGTGGTACTGTCAGCAATGTTAGGTAATTATGTATGGCTGACCGGCGATTACCAGCGATTCCGGCTTCATGCAGGCGAGTTGCAGCCTGCAATCCGTCATTCTAAAAACTTGAGCACTACTACTTTTGCCCTTCATATGTATTAGAGCCCAGTTAAATTCTCCTTGCAATTCATACATTGCCAGGATACACCCTGCCAAGACAGCAACTTTAGCCAAATAGTTAATTTGTACAAAGAATTAAAGCATTACATTGAGAGAATGGAGTATAACCATAAGAAATAATAGGAGTATAACATGTACATTTGAGAATTTTATTTAAATTACCACTATAAATTAGGTTCCTTGATGCAAGAGTTGTATATGTACCCCAGTTCTCATGTCATCCACAATAACAGGCGCCAAAAATCAATAATTACATCTCTAGGAACATGTTTGACAACACTAGTCTCGTGAAAGAGCATAACTGAAAGAATCATTTGTAGCACCAATTAATGTGTCACTGTAGGAATTAGAAGCAGGATTATCCTAGATTTGAATAACCAGATCGCTCTAGAAAATTAGACCTTTTAGGAAGTATTAAACGAGAAAATAGTTCAAGGGATGTCTCCATTGAACCCTTGAGTTCACTCAAGCAATTGGAAATGACAGAAAATGTATCAGTTCTTGGAACGAATCTAGTGTTCATTCAATAATCTACACCATCTTTGAAGTTTCCATTAATATTAGAATTTAAATGTTCTCAAAATCAACCAATTGCAAGGCATAGTAGAGAAAAAGACAATCAGATTTCAATGGCATCATCACATGACAACAAACACAAAACTAGAAAAAGACTTTAAAAGGAAGAAAGAAACATGTGACAAAAACTAGACTACATAACTTGCAAAAGTCCAATTTCAAAAATCAAATACTAAATATTCAACGAAAAGATTCTACATGACTACAAACCTATACCAAGAATAAAAAGAAGCAATACCCTTCATCAATGCTAAACCAAACACTTTCCTTTTTCCCAGATGTGACCCAATGTCAACTTCTTTTTTTTTTGATGACCGTGGTGTCCGGGCCAGCTTTCTCGAACTCGACTAAATCCACGGTATACCTGCCACCTCCCACCAGCAACAGGTACCAGATAACTCTGTCCACCAAGGCTAGAACAGATGGGAAGAATCACCTAGTGTTTTTTGTCTCCACTGGGATTTGAACTTGAGACCTTAGGCCTCATGGCTCTTTTAACCCACTTCATTGAACACTAAGCCACACCCTTGGGTGCAAAAGACTCAGTTAACAAGATACACATTATCTTTTTAGCTGATGCATGATCTTTTGTTGTTCATTTATTTTCTGATGTGATTGCTAAGGTGCCTTTTGTTCCAAGAAAATGCTAGTTCTTACACCAAAACATATAATAATTCAAATTCTATACTGATATGAAATAACGTAGTCTTGAAGCTTCATAACTTCCAACAATTACAAAGAGTTCAGTGTGTAGGTACATGATTGCCTAAAGAAAGAACATAAAGTAGCCAATAAAGTACAGGAATCAGAACTTGGTTGATTATCACAATTGTTATTCAAGTCAACTCCTCTGCCTAGCCGCTAGTATGGGAAGCATTGCAAGCGTCCTCTGCCTAGCCGCTAGTATGGGAAGCATTGCAAGCAAAGATTATCCCAAATTCAGCCTTCAAGCTGGACCATATGTGTCACAGTTATCCGATTCAATCCATTTTGCTTCTTGATATTTACCCTCTAAAATAATAATACCTAATTAAACCTAATTTTCGACTGTCATCAACTGATGGGTAGAACCGGTACACTTCTTATGATATTTAAACAAAAAGGAAATTATGACTGAAAGAAACTAAAAAGACAGGGAATCTAACTTATTCAAAACATAGTCCGAGCCACTTTTTTCTTATTTCTTTCTTCTTAATGCCTTAAAACAATTCTTCCATTCTTTCTTCTAACTGATCTGAAGCTTTGAGCTATTTTTTCTCTTCTTTGTGTACATGCTTATCTCTAATGAAATAAAAGAGGTGAAATGTCCGAGCCATACGCAATGGTCTTAACTTTAGGATAAAATGATAAAGTCAAAGTAAACTTTTAATCGGTCGATCAATCACTATGTAAAAATGAGGAATGGTTAATTTGACAATCGAATTGGAAGAAAAATAATATTCACAAAAAAACAATTAATAGTACTAATTGCTATCAAGGTAAAAGCAAAATGTATACATGTATTCTCTAGCAATTTAAGAACTTGACTTACAGAGAACAAGTGAAACCAACTTAGAAATTTGCAAAAAGGAGTTAACTGAAGTCTTAGAATCAATCAGTGTGCTTTTGTTTTCTTTCCCCTTGTTTTGTATCTTTCAATTACTGATCCAATCCTAATAAAGGGCAAACAAGATGATCTATATGATCAAAATATAAAATAGCATCCATAAATGAAATATTTAAAGCTTTGGTGAAAAAGAAAAGAGAAGGATTAAAGAAAGTCACATAAATGATCAGATTAACTAAATATATGATAAAAATATTCAAAATTGACCTAATAAGATTTACTAAAAGTTACCAAATTGGGACTTAACTAGCAAAAGTAGAGAAATATTTTGGCAGACTGATCAGCTTTTGAAAGCTGAAAGTATCAGCAAAAAGTTGTAAGTGGTTGGTAAATAAACACATCAAGAATAATCCTCAAATACATAGATTATCTCAACATAATTCTGAAAATCTGTTTCTACATTCATCTGCACTACAAAATTAGTGAAGTTGTAAAATTATAATCTACAGCTAAGGACCTGATAAATGATTAAGACGTGCAGTTTTCTAGAATGTATATACGCCTTTTCCTTGGTAAGAATTAAAAGAATCTTCAAAATGTCCACAAACTAGTTTTTATAAACTACACCAGACATGTTATGTGTCCCCTTTCACACTTTCTTTTCTAGAAAAAGCCCCAATCTTCCTACAGAAAAGAGAAAGATAAAGGTACCAAAAAACAAGGACTTGACAATCTAAATTTTACGGGCCTTGTTTACATATATCAATTTGTAAATAGCAACTCACTTATATTAAATGCTTAATAGAGATGAAAGAAATAAATGGCTTTGCTTTGATGAAATTTTGAAAAGTAAAAACCTATAGACTATAGTAATAGAAATCCACAATAAACTGAATTCAAAAAAGTTAGTTGATTTCTTACTCAATTGGCTGTTTTGAGAAGACTCTGACTCTGGATGCCAGTGATAAATTAGGAGAAAGATAACAAGTATTTCATCTTCGCAAATCAAGGCAAAAATTAGAGTTCAGAATTTGAGTTAAAAAGTTTATTTTAAAAATAACAAATGAGGGTAAATTCTAGAGTTTGGGGCTAAAATTGTCCCTCATCTATTAGAATAGGTTCATTTTGGTCCCTCAAATATAATCCTGAGCATATTTAGTCCCTTAACTTTACTAAAGTGAAGCACTTTTGGTCTTCCTAACATAATAATGTTAAAAATTAACGAAAAGGATAATTTTCTAACGGTGTAAATTTGACAGTGTTATCTCTTTCTTAATTGATATACATTTTCTTTCTTTCTTGTCTTCTTAATTTTTTAGGATTAATGTAGTAGTAGCTATTTATATTTAAAAACAATACTTTAGAACACAATAATCTGCCCACTCGAAAAAAATAATCATTTTCTTAATTGCAGTAACAAAATGGTCTTAAAATCAGTGGCGTAGCTAGTAATTTGGTGAAGGGTGTGCGAATTTCTTCTTAATTGTGTTTAAGAGCTTGCAAAATTAAATATATACTGATAATAGCTAATACTTAACCTCTATGAGTTTGTATTTTACAAGTCACGTGGGTGCCACATGGGTTTAACACTATTATTTTTAAACGGATTTTGTTAGGGAGATCAAAAGTGCTCCACTTTAGTAAAGTTAAGGGACTAAATATGCTCAGAGTTATATTTGAAGGACCAAAATGAACCTACTCTAATAGTTAAGGGACAATTTTAGAATTTGGCTGGAGGGTTGGATTCAATTTCTTAGGTCATTTCGCTCAAGAATGGGCTTTGTTTGGCTGAAACTAAGTGGGCCAAACTGCGGACCTTTGCCTTCTTCCTTGTGCTTATTTGGCTTCTAATTTGACTAGAATATTATTTAGTTACATTTTGTACGATAATATTAATAAAAATAAAATAATAATGATTATTAATAAAGTCCAAATTGTACTAATAATAGTAGAATAATTAATCTTGCGTTTTTAGAAGCTCAAATAAAATAACTTGAACATAAGAGAGTTAAAATTAGGTGTCAACAATTATAATATAGAAAAGTTATTCTTTTAGATTTTCTAACATTGTTATGTTTTTGCAGATTGAGATGCACTTCTATGACACTGATAGTTCATCAACTGCAACTATTATACCGTGTTCAGCCCCGATATGTTCGGATGATTGCAGCAAAACCAAGCAATGTACTTTTTCCGAGAACTATGGAGATGGGAGTACCATAGCCGGCTATTATGTGGCAGATTTACTACATCTGGACACAATTCAGAGGAACTCGTCAGCACCGATTGTTTTCGGGTGAGTACTTTTTTATAAGTTTTTTTAGATCGTCTAAAGTATTATAAATCTGAAAAACGTACAAAATAGGGGCACTTGGCCTTAACCTCCAATTACAACACAAGGGGATAAAATTGTTATCCTTCAACTTGAGGGAAGGTGAATTTACTAGAGCTATATGTTACGATGTATTTTAAACTTAATCAATATTTCATAACTTAATAATTATAATGAAAAATAAAAGAAGAGTCACCACTTAATTTTTAGAAAATTAAAAAAATCATGTTTAAAGGTAACATCATAATCAGAGTTCGAGGTAAGGGTTCATATGATTTTCAAAAAAAGGTATCATGCATTTCTGAAAATCCGTAAATGCGATTAATCGATGAATTTATAGCCTTTTTATGAAAAATCCGTAAAATGATTTTTCAGTGCAAATAAGAAATAAAATGATGACCAAATTATATTTAAAATCTAAGACCAAACTCTTATACTCTCAGTTAAAATTCCATATTTTATCACTGTATAAAGTACAAAATTCAATCATTTCACAACTCACTTTTCTAAATACAATAGTTTTGATCATTGTTTAATATAAAACAAAAGCTAGCTATCACATATTAGAGCGTGAGCTCTTACTGGTTGCAAACAAGCATTAGCAGAAGTGAAAATAAGCATGTCAGATTTTTAGGACTGACTTTGAATTAAAGAGATGGGTGAGTTTAGTTTTTAAATTAAGTAATATATGTGGTCAATCATAATAAGCCACGTGACTTTTAAAAATTAGAAAAAACATTCAAGTGAAGATATAAATTGCCAACACTACTAACACCTTGATTTAAAATCAAAACAGGTGCACTACCTTTAGAGATGGTAACCTGGAGATGACAGATTCCGCAGTTGATGGACTTCTCGGATTTGATCGAGGGGACATCTCGATAATTTCACAATTGTCTTCACGCGGCATCTCTCCAAAATCCTTTTCTCATTGCTTGAATGGAGAGAGCAGCGGTGGAGGTGTACTCATGCTCGGTGAGGTTTTGCATCCGAGCATGGTCTACACCCCTCTTGTCCCATCAAGGTACGTACAATACTATATTTTTTTTAAAATTATTATATGATAAAGTTTTTTGTTCTAGATTAACATGTTTAGAAATTAGAAGTTTCATATGCTACTTCTCTATGCCAATCCTTTTTTTTTCTTTGAAAAAGACACAATAATTATAAGTATCAAGAAAATATCACTAATATTTAATAGAGAATACAATGTCAGTAGGCTTCTACTATTTTTTAAATGAACTAGATGGATCATGAAGCACAGGCCCCATTAGAAGATAATGATTTCTAAGAATGTTGACACATGATAGATATAAGAGACCCAGGTTTCATCTTACCGAGAAATTAGTAGGAATTGAAGTCTAATAATAGTGTATTCAAAGTAATTTTGACATAGTTTTATTTTTCTTAGTGGTATGATAATCATTCCGATAAGAGAAACCAAAAGCATTTGCATTGTACATTCCGCAGCTTACAAACTCAACAATACACATTTAGGTGATATTTTTTTGTGCACTTAATTCTACCAATTAGAGAAACTTGATAGTATTAAAAATGCAGGCTGCGGTATATAAAAAAAATACTCTTTAAGATACCATGTTATAGGTTTACACATGGGACCATTACTATATCAGCACCATACAACAACTGAGACCAAATAAATACACAAAGTGAAATGATGATTTTTCAAAAGCACCTTGATAGAGTAGAGTTTTAGAAAAGAGCAACAGAGAATCCCCGCAAAAGAGAACCAAAAAATTAAAATAGAAGTTTAGTCAAGTTAACTATCATTCTTGTCACAACAATAACCTTCATCTTGTGTACATTTGACTTTCGAGAAATTCACATTAGAAGTTTAGTCAAGTTATTGCCGTTTAAATAATAATCTTCAACTTTGTTATCGCGGATTATTTTTGTAACAACTATATCACAAATATGAAGTTTATCGTAGTACTTGCCATATTAATTTGAAGGTTAAGAAAATAGTGAAACAAGTTCTTTAGAACCTTCTTGTTAAGGATCAACAAGACACCATTGAAACTTGAAAGAGTTCTCAAACAAGTGTAAAATTATGATTTCGCTTTAAAACTGCTAACAAAACATTTATAAGATTCAAAGCTTCCTAATTCTTATTCTTTTTGTTAGGAAGAAGTAACATTCAATTCAATTTTTAGAGCAAGAACTCTCCTTTAGTGTAATTCAAGAGAATTTAGTGTCAAAATAACATTGATCCGTAAACATTAAGTCATTAGTTCTTATTGTAAAAGAAGGTGACAATGCCACAGCTGTGAGATAATTTATTCAAGAAGGTGACCATGTCACAGCTGTGAGATAATTTGTTCAAGAAAAATGAGAGAACTTTTGAATTGCAGGTCTACAAAGATATATGCTAACTGAAAACTCTAAGAAATGAAGATTCAAATGTTTAGGAGGTATAGAAATGCAGAGAAATATAGAAGGGAAAATTGAAAACTAATGACAATACCTTTTTCCTCCTCAAGCATCTTGCTCTTATCATCAATCTGCAAAAAGTCGAGATAGATTTGCTTGTCCTCTTCTTAGTCTCAAGCTTTATAAGTTCTACCAACTGAAAAAATTGCACACAGATAACACACAGTCCTGATAATAAATATATTTAAAAATAAATATAAATTTATTAAATGGTGAAAGTAAAATTATCTAGAAGATACTGAGTATATATTACATTTAACCATGCATGTTAATAAAAGATATAATGGTACAATAATTTGCTCTATTACTTAAAATTTGCAACTTTAAAATCAAAAACGCTAACTACCTTAAAACATACATGATAAAACATTCTTTCATTTGTGTTGAAAACAGATTACTTTTGGTTATTTGTCAATCAAAATACTTTTTGTTCAGTTAGATAGTCTACCAAAAAGCTTCAAGGAAAACAAAAGACAAAGCTTATCAAAGTAGACAACAATATAATGCACCAATATATGTTAACACATGAATCAAAAGTTTAAATAGTCTTTGGAAATAAATGGAGTGACGTGTTGTCCAAAAAATGTGATATTCAATATTATTTCCTTCATCTTGTTAGCACATCTTCAAAAGCATCATACTAACTGCAGTCTGAACTGAAAAATGAGCAGTGAAGATTAGAAATATTTTCAAAATCTTTGAAAACAGCATCTTCTATTCGTTTGCCTGAGATGTGTGAGATTTATTCCAACAAGAGACACAAAGAGAGGGGATAGATGAGATTAAAATTTCATATATTCCCATAGAAGAGACCGAAATCTTTCACAAGAAATACTCCTAGAGTTGTTGGTCTGGATTCTAAATTTAGCGGAGGTCCAAGGGACTGCTAGAAATCCAAACTCTTATTGTCACACAGACACAACCATGCATAAGACAATGAATGATTGCATAATACCCAATGTAAGGACGAAAAGAAAGAACATAATATTATCTAAACATCGACAAAGCCATTTCCCCAATGGAGTAGCTGAGAAACATTTTCCTAGTGTATGTAACATATGAAAAAATTACAACCCATTAGAAAAGTTTAAAAACATGAGTATACAGATCTAAATTCTAATAAGGAGTTATATGTTTGTCACCCACCTTTATGGTTATCTAGCTGAACTACTTAATTTTCTTTCTTGTTTTTTTTGGAAATCATTGAGTTGATACACTGCAAACTCAAAGGGAATCAACACATTTAATATAATTAGCTTATTTTATGAAAGGGATCAGTTATTTAACTACAAGAATCTACAAATCAAGTAAACACCCAAAAAAGAAAGTACTACACCAAACTGTTAAGTTGAACTACTTAATTTTCTTTCTTGTTTTTTGGAAATGTTGATACGCTGCAAACACACAAGGAATCAACACATTCAATCTAATTAGCTTGTTTTATGAAAGGGGTTAGTTATTTAACTACAAAATCTTCAAATCAAGTACAACACCCAAAAAAGACCAAATCATTAAGAAAAAACATCAAATTTGGCAAAACTCGAGACTATATGCAACCAAGAAAGAATTGAGAAAGAAAGTGAGATAGATACACCAAGGAGCTGGTGCAAACATTCTTCTTCTTTTTACAATCTATCAGTCTCATATCTTGGATGTTGCTAGTTGTTATTATAGAGTAAACCGAACTGGTCTCACATTAGTCCCTCTAAGAATAATTTGTAGATTTAATTAGTATAGGTTTTAGAAATTAGAATGTCTAGACAAATTTGAAGTTAACGAACTTCTTGATTACCTAATGAATATTAGAGCAGGATGTCTGCTTAGGTGACTCAGTTGTCAGCTAACTAACCTGTAGATTGTGGATGCTTCTATACTATAGCATATATTGCATTTGTAGATTGTGGATGCTTCCATACTATAGCATATATTGCATTTGTAGATTGTGGATGCTTCCATACTATAGCATATATTGCATTTGTAGATTGTGGATGCTTCCATACTATAGCATATATTGCATTTGTAGATTGTGGATGCTTCCATAGCATATAGCATAGATTGTGGATGCTTCCATACTATAGCATATATTGCATTTGTAGATTGTGGATGCTTCCATACTATAGCATATATTGCATTTGTAGATTGTGGATGCTTCCATACTATAGCATATATTGCATTTGTAGATCGTGGATGCTTCTATACTATAGCATATATTGCATCTGCTAAAAGTGACCTGCCAATGTTTTTAGCTTCCTGGATCATAGTAATTTGATAACCAAATCTAATCAACTATTTTTCAATGAACACAAGTCATAGTACCATTTAGTAGTCTTGAATATACAGGTCAACTTTCACCTAGATAGATAACAATAATCAAAAGGACTTCTATGTACCATGATTGTGCATAATATGACACTTATGTACAATAGTGTAGAAGCAGAAGAAAGGAAAAAGACAGAGCAAGAGGGAAAAGCTAAGAAAAATTTTTAGGAGGTGAAAGAACAGAAAAGAAAACCACCTAACTGATCCTCCAACTCTGAGGGTTAAATACACCTTAATTTCTAACACAAACAACTCAAAATTATTTAATTGGATCTATTTAGAGATAAAACTTACAAGTATAACAAACTAAATTTAAAATAAATTTACTAAAAAAAGCTGGTAAATCCAAATTTAGAAAGTAAAACATAAAAAAGGAATTCAAACCTTGAAACAATGGGCCTGACGATTCTATGAAAATCTGCTCATAAGAGACTCTTTGAACAGTGCCTCAATCTTTTAGTTCTCGATGCTGGGAATAATGACAACTTTTTCCACCGTCAGCCGAAGCTCTCCTGAACCATACATAGCTTATTCTGCAGATGCTCACAAAGATAGTCATCTCTCCTCTCCTGTTGTTTCTGAACCAAGTCTTCTGCAGATGCTCTCTCTAGCTGTTGTTGGGGCATTCCTTCACCACCTCTGTCCTGAATCCATCTACACTCTGCTTAACAAATAGCAATACCAGAATTATCATTGAACAAATAAACAGTGAAAATGGACGGAATAAGGCTGAGTCTCTTCATTCAATATATAATATGCAAATCTTTATTAACATAGGAAAGTCGAAAAGACTTTTGCATTGAATATTTTCATGGGTTTTCAAGAGTTTTATCTTGTTCGACGTTTCAAAAGTGTTATGTTTTTCAAAGTAGTCTACATGTAAATAAAATATGGTGATGACATTTAGTTTGTTTCTTTTCTCCACTCTTGCAGCAATCATTACAATGTTTATTTGCAAAGTATTACAATTAATAGAAAAAGATTGGCAATTGATCCGGCAGTTTTTGCAACCTCCGATCATGGACGGGGAACTATTTTTGATTCCGGGACTTCTCTAGTTCATCTAGTTGAAGAAGCTTATAAATCCGTTCTCAATGTTGTAAGTGTTCTTCTCACAATTTGTTCTTAAAGAATCTATTATGTTTTCCTATTAATCTATTATACAAATTGTACTCAAAACATTTTCCTCAACAAAATGAAGCATTATGGAAACTTCTTTCTTATAGATCAAATAGAGTCGATTTTTATTTTTCTTATAAATGTATTAAAGGCTATCTAGCTACATGTGTAAGGAAAACAAACTAATTTACCAATTTTCTTAACTTTTCCTTTAACTTATTCATTTGCAGATAACTACTACCGTTTCACCTTCAGCTCAGTCAATCAAGTTGGGACAACTTGATTGCTTTCAAATTTCATCAAGGTTTATAGTTTTGTATTTCAATCATGAATATTTAGTTCAAATTATTAAGTACCTAACTAGTCTCTTTGATTCCTTGAACAGCTTATCAAACAACATAAAAGAGTTGTTTCCTACAATTTCATTAAACTTTGCTGGTGGTGCGTCTATGGACTTAACACCAGTAGATTACCTCAAGGATACAACTTCTTTTGTGAGTATTCGAACTTGCATTTATAATTGAAAATCTTCTACATAAAAGTCATATTAACCATGTCACTTTTATATGCTATATTTATGTACTACAAAGATAAATTATTCTTTTTTATGTGTTTAACAGGACGGTGTTGTTACGTGGTGCATTTTCTTTGTAACAAAAGATCCGAGCCTAACAATTCTAGGAGGTTAGTTTAGCCATTCATACTGGTAGAGAATCTTAGAGCAAAGATGAAATCTAGTTAGTACTTACATCTCTTTCTCGTGTTACACAGGTGCTGCTCTTAAAAATAAAATCATAGTATATGATTTGGCTCGGCAAAGAGTTGGATGGGCAAATCATAATTGTAAGTAGTATCTTTATCATTTAATTTTGACACTGTTAACTTTATCAGGAGTGAGCTTTGATGTTATTGATGATTTATAAATGTTTTTATTTATATGTAGGTTCATTATCTGTGAACGTGTCGATAGCCTCTAGCGCTGATGAAGTTACCAGAGCTACTTTTGTTCATATTTTAGTTATTTTGTGTATATACCTTAGATTTGTGTTGTATTAAGACTTGATTATGTAACAAAAATACTATGTTCCTATTTGTGTAGATACTCTAGATTTGTGTTGTATTGAGACTAGATTATGTAAGAAAAATCTATTATTTCAAATAATTGAAAATGAGTCTCCAAAGGAACCTGGTTCCTTCCTTTAATCTATTTTTGGCCAAATTCAATCCATTGGAAAATGAGTGTCCAAAGGAACCTGGTTCCTTCCTTTGATCTATTATTTCAAATAATTGAAAACGAGTCTCCAAAGTAACCTGGTTCCTTCCTTTAATCTATTTTTGGCCAAATTCAATCCATTGGAAAATGAGTGTACAAAGGAACCTGGTTCCTTCCTTTAATCTATTATTTCAAATAATTGAAAATGAGTCTCCACAAGAACCTGGTTCCTTCCTTTAATCTATTTTTGGCCAAATTCAATCCATTGGAAAATGAGTGTACAAAGGAACCTGGTTCCTTCCTTTAATCTATACTAGATAGGCAATTTATCCACAATAGATGCTATTTGAGTTCAGTTTATTTTGATATAATATACTGAAAAGAGTTGCATATGGTACTTGACAAATATTCTTTTGCAAGATAAGATATAATTCATTAATTGAATATCGAACCAAAGAGAGATTCAAAAAGGAAGGGTTACAATTACAACCCCAAAAAAGTTGAGACAATCAGCATATTGTCAGTCGTATAGAAGTATAGATTTTGTATGCATCTGTACTTCACATAAGAAGCATGAAGCAATAACATCTTAATGAGTTAATAAATATCAATGTATTCACAGAAGTGTAATTTGCTTAATCTTTACTTAAGTTGTGAAGGCACATGCCATGTTCCCCTTCATCTAACACGGTCATGTCTGCAGTATAATGCGTCAATCAATTAACATCTCTTTTTTGGTTGTTATGAACTATCAAGATTCAGGACAATATATATATTTTGATGTAGTTTGGTTTTATGTGTACCTTTGAAACATAAGATTTCGACAGGACCAAGTTAGTTGCAGCCTCAGGGGTAAGCTTTGCATTAAGTCTCTTGTACTCTTCTTTGTCTAACGCGGCAACCTATATATATATATATATATTAAAAAGAAAAATTACTGTACAATAATGAATGAGAGAAAGGAAAACCTAAAAAGAAAGGAGACTAATATAATCAAATATACCTGAATTCCTCCTTAGCACAAGGCAAGGGCAATGGAGTTAGCAACTTTGGACAAACGACCTCGAAGGACAACTTGAGAAGTTCCTTTAGGAATGGAGTTCAGGAGCACCGCAATAGCTAGGCTACTTCCATCTCCCATCTTCACTTTCAACTGAGGATGCCTCCTTATGTAAAGTTCACCATTACTATTCAACTTCTCTTCCTATAAGGTTACATTTTAATATAAGTATCAATATCAATAGTGTGCAGAGGAGAATTCATTATAATTCTATTTCTCCTTAATACTCGATGTTTGTGATAGCTAACAGAAATTTTGCGAGTGCAAGAAATCATATATTAAGAAGAGATCATGCAATTTTCAACAATAACATACCAGTGTAATCCCAGAGGAGAGGTGGGGATCCGGGGAGGGTAATGTGTACGCAAATCTTACCCCTACCTTGTGGAGGTAGAGAGGTTATTTCTGATAGACCCTCGGCTCAAGGAAAATATTTCAAAGCAGTTTCGGAAAAGAAAATATGAATGTGAATTAAGCAATTTTCTCAAAGGTAACGTAAGGACAGAGCATTATTGGTTTCCTTTACATATACTTTGGAATTGCCTGATATAAGAGTCCAAGGCTCAAAACCTTTATGCCTTTCTGATCTGCTTCCATGATGGTTACCTCAATCAAGTTGTTAATAGTCAGCAAATTGCAGGTAGAGTTACTTTGAATTTTTTTTTATTTCACCAAAGATGTGCCAATTCATGGGGTATGATTTTACACACCTTCACGGAAGATTAAGATTATAGACATCCATCCAAACTGCAGTAGAGCTTAAAAATTTGTCACAGAGAGAGACTTCCAAATTCCTTCCTGTGATCCCTCTTTTTAAAGGAACATGGAAGAATCGACATAGCAAGAACCACAAAGCATTTACATGAATGATGATACTGTAGGAGAAATCAACACATTCTACACTGTTAATTTACATGAATGACGATACTGTAGAAAAAAATCTACAAATTCAACAAGTATTGTTCTAAACTACTGTGGAACTTGGAAGATGCAACATTGAGACCAAAGTACACAAAATTTGGAAGTTTAGGCTAAATCGGTATATTAATCTTACACACATAAAGTAGAAAAGAGTTCTATAACAAGAATGCCAGAGAAAGAATGCTGCATCAAAATATTGTACCAAAAGCAAAGTAAACTGTACTATTAGGTAAAAGGATATACAGGGATATTTTAGTACCTTTTTCTTCAATTGCAGAGAAAAGCTCAATATTTGACCTTGACTGGAACATATATGTAACAATGTAGAATTAACATTCACTCTATATCCTTTCTTTTAAGCATCTAAACTTCTTGGTTGAATCCTTCCCAGTTTTACACTTCCATCAGATAGTTCATTAACAATTTATTTTAAAGTTAGCTTCAAAGTGAGCATGGTATCCAACTTCATCAAATGCTCGAGTCCTAAGATGGTAAAACCAAATCTGTAGAAGTTTTCAACTATGAAAATAAAAGTTAGTATCTGCCTCATCTTTATCAAATGCTTGAATATTAAAACCAAATCTTGTTCAACTATGAAAAATAAAGTTAGTATCCAAGTACAGTGAATAACCTTTGAGCAGTATATAACTTCGCTGAGCTACATCATGCATAGTTTGTACAATCACCTTAGTTGCAACATGTAACTACACAAATTAAGAATCTAGAAACTAAATGTCCTCCAAAGTTGATGGGAGTGACGTTTTAATTTATCCGAGTACATCTTCCTTTTTGAAATCTCGGGTGATGAAAATCGTTAATGATTATAAGAGTTGAACTTTCTCTGTTGTAAGAGATTCATTGACCTGCAAATATAAATTATCAGGTATCTTAGTAGACTTCAAACACCAAACGCTATAAGATTTGTCTGTTTGGAAAAATGTAAAAGACAGTAGAAGCACAAAAAAAATCCAATTTTGATAGATTACGCATAAAAGAAACAAAGACATGCAACTGTTAATCAAAAGGCTATGACTACAATAAAACCCAAGAATGAAAGAAAATCATGTACAAGAAAAGAAACTAACAGAGACTAAAATAGGAGCATCTTTCTAAAAGGAAATATAGACATTGCTCACGTAAATTTTACCATGTCGCCATTTTCCAATGTTTTCAGGAATCAAAGTGAAATATAAAAAGAGTATGATAGAAATCCTTTCCCTTTGCTCAAGACAAAATGAAGTCATTGATCTCGTGATATGCAGTCTGTGAAGTAGCAAATGAATCATGAAATCGTGTTAGATGTTTTTGATAGAGTTATCAACAAATAAATTTCTCTTAGTTAATCCCTTCTTTTGGGGTGATTTCTATATCCGACCTTAGGTCAGTTGGCAGAGCGGAGGACTGTAGTGATAATGCTGAAATCCTTAGGTCAATGGTTTGAATCCGACAGGTCGGATCTGTACTGCTTCCCTTGTTAATTGCTATGTTTTTTCACTGTTTTCTTCTTCTTTGTACTTGGATTTGCTCCACTTGAGCCGAGGGTCTTTCGGATTTAGCCTCTCTACCTCCACAAGGTAGTGGTAAGGTCTGAGTACACTCCACCCTCCTCAAACCCCACTTCTGGAATTTCACGGGGTATGTTGTTGTTGTTGTAATCCCTTCTTTTGGGATTTAGATGACGAGAAATTCTAGTTAACACTTGTGAATAGGCAAGTTAATCAAGACCTTTTAAATAATCCTTAATATGTGATTTTACACCTTACAACAACAATTCTCCTTATTTGTCATTCCATGTGGTTTTACACCTTAAAGCAACAATTCCCCTTATTTGACATTCCATATTGTAGAGATGTCAGTAGGCTATAACATTATTGAAAGAAGTCCCAAAAATCAACGATAAATGATCATATAATTAGACCACTTTATAAGTTGCCTTTCAAGTTGATATAAAAGAAATAATGGACAAAACTTATATGTAGGAAAAATAATGGGCAAAGCTTATGTGTATGAAGAAGAAACGACTACGTTGTTATCAATCAGACCAGCTAAAGTATATGCTATCATGCAATATTTTAGTGCATCAATGAGACAGTCCAATATCTGCCAAAGAGAGCAAGAGATGAGCACACCAACAGGCAAATTTTGAGACGTTATTGCAGCAGCAGTGCTTTTTTTCATTTACAGTCATGTGATCGTCCATTTTACGTCGTTTAATTTGGCATTCATATCATGAGCTTCCTTCACCGAGAAAGGGTGCATTTTTGTTTGTAGTGTATCCATTAATATGAAATTTGTGTTCCCTGAATCTCAATACACTAATAGTCCTACAATGCGCAAGGCTGCTATGTTATGATTAGTCTCTTTCACCAGAGAGAATTATTGTGGGATCTCTTGTTATTATTTTGGTCACTCATCTAATAGGAAGAAATTTCTAAATCCAAATTAAGGAAAAAGTAAGTCAGAAGACCAACATATGTAGAATGGATAAGGGCCAAATATACTCCGGTACTATTAAAAATGGTTTAAATATACCCTTTATATACTTTGGGTCCAAATATACCCTTTCTGTTATATTTTGAATCCAAATATACCCTTGTACTATTAGAAATAGTTTAAATATACCCCTCGTTATACTTTCAGCCCAAATATACCCCTCCCATTATATTTTCGGTTCAAATATACCTCTCATTATACTTTTATGCTAATTTAACCCTCCCCCCCCCATTTTTTTTATAAAGGCGATTTACTCTTATTTCTTACAAACGGAGAGGTGATGAGCTTCAAAATAAAAATAACTCATCACCAAATGTAAATATTTGTGCGATGCACTTTACAAACTCACCTATTTAATCCATCTCCGGCCCACTCCCTCGATTCATACAAAAACAATATACATATTACAATTTATACCCCTGTCATCTAAACTTTTCCTTGGCCTCACAACGAATAAACTTCTTTACAAGAAATTTTTAAAAGTTTCGATATATAAGAAAAAATATTTTCTTTTTGCCATCATCTTTTGGTCTAATATCATTTGTTAAAACTTATATTTGAAATAATCAGCTAAGCAAGATTACCATATATAAATGCAGGAAAAAAATTCTATATCTCATAAACGGATCATGAATGTCAATGGGAAAGTATTCAAAAATAGGTGGAGCAAAGACTTTAAAGAGTTAGGATCATGAGAAGTGGATCATTAAAAAAGAGAAGAAAAGAAAATAGAAGACTACCAGAAAAGAAAAGAACTTAAAGTGGAATTGAGATGGTTTAAATGGGTGAGTGTTAAAAATAAAGGTAAATCAACATAAAAGTTTAATGGGAGGGGTATATTTGGACCCAAAGTATACCGAGAGGGGTATATTTGGACTGAAAGTATAACGAGAGATATATTTAAACTATTTCTAATAGTACGGGGGTATATTTGGACCCAAAGTACAACGAAAAACGTATATTTAAACCCAAAATATAACGAGGATATATTCAAACCATTTTTAATATACAGGGTATATTTGACCCTTCTTCGTATGTAGAAAATAGATCAAGCAGGAGGTCAAAAGTTAAAGTTAAGGCCCAGTCAAAGGAGTAGTAGAGGACTGGAAATCACCAAAAAAAAATTAAAAAAATCTGATCAATATTGGACACATGTCCTTTTTTAATTGAACATCTTACAATTAGTTGGTACACATAATTAATACCATTAAAACTTATACATATTTAATTAGTTTCCTTTCTTTCTTTGTAAAATTTACTTATCTCCTCACTTTTTTTATTTCCTTTTTTCTTTCATTAATTTCTTGTCTTTAGATTTTTACTTAAAAATAATCATTCTTTTAAAAAGTGACCTTTATTTTTTGTTTTTTTTTAAGTTTAATTTCCTTCATTTTTTTGGTATTCGTACAAAATTAACATATTTAAATACAAGTCATTTGGAATTAAATCTAAAGGAAAGACTAAGAAAATAAAAAGAATAAATAAAATCAATAGAAAAAAAATGAAAGAAGGTAAAAAATAAATAAAAGAATTATGTTTATTTGAGAAAAGTTTAAATACAAGGCAAAGAAAAATATAAAAGATACATTATTTAAAAAAAAATTAAGTACAAGAAAAATAAAAATAATTTTTTATGTGTATTGACTTATTTAAAATACAAGGCAAAGAAAATAAGAATATTTTTTTAAAAAAGAAAAAAATATTTTAAAAAAAAAATGAAAAAAACTCATTTATACATGTGGCAGCGCGTGTATATCACCACAACTAATTGAATTGAGTTATGACTCCACGTCAGCACATAAGGTGCAAAGAAATACAAAAAAAAAATTTAGGGAGGTAATAGGACCCTTGTATAGTTAAGGTGTGTCGCTGAAATTTCACCTATAGTTTAGGGTGGTACTTATGCATTATCTCAAAAAAATTAGCTTGCAAGAATGTATGTTCAGCTACTAAGTTATTCTTCTACATTGTTAATCTTTTGTGCCTATTCTCATATTTAGTTTTCCAGAAACTTTTTGCCTAAGCTTTGATGTCTTTTGTGAAAAGCATGACGCCTGATGCTTTAACAAGGTACGTGACACAACTAACCATACTCCATTCTTACTACACTCTATATCCAAAACTTAAAACACTTGTCTAATAACAGGTATATTGTCAACTACAGCGTCGTGCAGCAGCAAAATTAAGAATGACAAGATGACTGCATTCAATCTCCATTCCTTTAAAAAAAAAAAATCTCCATTCCTTTAATCTTGAGCTCTTGGGCCAAAATAATTAGTAAATCGGACCAATTCTTCAGGCCCAATCTCTCTTGACCCGACTGACCCGGCCCATTTACCACTAATACCCAGAGTCCAGACCCCTTGTATCTTCTTCACTTCACTTCTAGCACGAGCCTCATACTATCCTTCCATTTCGGAATTTCCTCAAATTCGTACAAGATTTACACCTGCATATTCCTTATCCGTTAAGGATTTCAAATTGGCCATAGTTCCACATCTATTTCGCACCCAAAATCTCATCCATTTTTGGGTGTGAGAGTAGTGCTCTTGCAGAAAACAAAGGTTTGGCCTTGAAATTCCGAGCTCTTTCTCTTCTTCTTTTTTGAGTATTTTGTTAGTTAATTGTATATATCTTGCTTTCCTTGTGCGTATTGTTAGTTAAGATTCAACATGCTGAAGTCCTTATAGAGGTGTGTGTTTGTTGTATGATATCAACTCCCTATTCTCTTGTGTAGTATCACAGTTGTGTCAAAAATGTCGATTCGTTTATCATCTGGAAGGTGTTATTGGAATTAATAGTCACCAAATCTCCATTGATGATGAAATACAGAAGAGAAATGGAAAGACAGATGAGTTTCGAAATGAAGAAAAACAAAGGAGGAAAGTCAAAGTGTTGTCTGAAAACATCTGTGGAAAACATAATACATTAGCCAAGGCACGTGGCAAGATCAGGAGCACACAAATAAAACATGATGGATTGAATTGCCATTTTCTGGTGATCTTTTTAGTGAATATGACGTATTTATGTGCTATTGCTATGATCCAGCTAAATATTGCGCCTCTCATTCAGACATGCAAGGTCATAGTACAGTTGAAAGCCGTCACTACAACACTATACATGTAGCCAAGTTCCAAGGTAATTAAGATTACTGATTGTTTAGGAGAAATCTGAATAAAATCGGTAAGTTTAGAGGAGTCTTTAGATATGTTTTTTTTTTCTAAATAAACCTTCATTATTTAAGGGTTTCTCGATCAAGTCCAAGTCATTTTTCTAATTTCCTTCGATGAAGAACCCGTTTGGATAGATTTTGGAACAATCTTTTAAAAAAAATTTGGAGATGGATTAGTTTTCAAATATCAAAATCTGCCACAAACTTATTTTTGGGGTAAAACATAACTGTGGGTTTCTTTTTAAAATTTTAAAACTTGCCTCATTTTTATATTTTATAAAAAAGTCCCATCTATTATTTCAGATTTATTTTGCTTTAAATATACAAATTTACTTCAGATTTATTTTACTTGTTTTGTATAAAAATAATTCCTTAGATTTGTGAACCCTTGCCAATATACGAGGTCTCTCATCTTCTGCATTGAATAATATTTACTTGTAAAGTTGTAATGCATAAATGTTTCTTCAGATTTGTAAATCTCTTGCCAATATCTGAGGTCTCTCATCTTCAATAGTTGTTATTCGTTTTTTTATTTTCACTGATGAATCTTCTTAACTAATTATAATTTGACGAATTGTAATTGCTAGTTGTTGTGTTAGCAATAATTTTTATTAAAATATCATGTTATGATTTTAGGAATATTGTATTATCTAGTTTATTAATTATAAAAATGATAATTTTATGTCAAATTTACCTGTATATAGGATTATGATTTGTGATAATGACAATGAACGTTGTCAATAAAGGTTCTGCATAATTTGAGATTAGCAAGTATGTTTGTTTGAACAATTGAGTATATTTTTTATTTTTAAAATTAATAGGTATAACGGGTATAAGTCGTTTCATTTTTTTTTAAAAAAAGTAAAATATACTTTGAAAAATTATGGCTAAACACATTTTAAAATTTTAATCTAAAATTTCCCCTAAAACTTTTTTTTTATAAATATTTGAAAAACTATGGTTAAACGCTAGCGAAATATTAATCATAATCCAAACTCTTTAAAATATCTTCTCTTTCTTTGATATTTCTAAGCTAGCGTTTGGCCATAGATTCTCAAATATTTTTGGTAAATATTATTTGGGTGAAGATTTGAGTGAAATTTCACCATGTGTTGGTCATAGTATTTGGAAAGCATATTTCACTTTTTTAAGAAATATGATTTATACCCATAAGTTTTAAAAATTATCAAAACTAACTATAAGTTTGTATTACATAGCAAAATAGAAACGTCGACGTAATAAGATTCATGATTTCCGCAATAAGTCAGTTGGATCATCGTTGCAGCAAATAACAAGTAGTGAAGCAAGACTACAGTTTCTTTCAAAGATAAAAGTTTGTGTAGAATTTGAATAAATAGAAGGTGTTTTTGTAAAAGACAAAAGTTTGGTGTAGAATTTGAATTTTTAAAAGCTCCCAAATAATGAGATTTGGCCCAAATACTAATTTTTTCTAGTATTTGGGAATTTGGGTTATTTGCTCAAAAAATTTGCCAAATAATGACAAATTATATAGACAACCACTATTTGTCAAAAAAAAATTCCAAATATTATTTGAAAAATCTAAAGCCAAACGGGTCCTAAATCTAGACCTGTCAAAATTGGGAGTACATCGTCATTTCCCAAAATGATTTGTCAATATCATCAAATAGGATTACAATATGCACTTTTAATGTGATTATTTATAATTGAAAAAAGTTTCAAAATATATAAGTTATTTTATATTTCTTTTAAAAGTATAACTTAATAAATTAGATTTTTTTTAGACTCTAAAAATTTAAATTTCAAATTTTAAATTCTTAAACACTTTTTAAACTCTTAAGTCTTAAGTTTTAAAAGTTTAAATTTAAATTTTCAAACTATAACTAACTTAATAACTTACTTAAGTTTGAAACTTTTTAAACTATATCAAACTTTCATTTTTTAAACTTTTTAATTTTCAAATTGTAACTTAAGTTTGAAACATTTAAAAATTGAAATATATAAAAAAGACTTGTATTAAATTGAAGACAATAATTAAAAAAATTTAAGGCAAATAGCCTGTAATTTTATTCATAAAAATTAAATAATACAATTTGTATTACAAACATTAGAAAAGAACCTAATCTACGCAGCCACCTTCTAGGAAGGGTTCTGTTTGAATGAGGCCTCGAACCTTCATACTAATATTTGTAGCCTTGAAAATAGTCTTGACGTAGAGCTTCTAACATTTCCTTTGTAACATTTTCTGGAAGTGGTTGTTGTACTTGATCCTCCAATGCATCCATGCCGTCTTCACTAGAGTTTACCAAAATATTATCAATATCATATTCAAATTGGGCAGGTGAACTAGGATGCCCATAATTCCTTCGCTCGACATTGATCCAATCTCTAAATAACACCGATACCTCCAAGCTGTCTGCTGCTAATGAATATCTATGCTCCCCAATTTGATATCTTGCTGCACTAAAAGCGCCCTCCGATGCTACTGAAGATGCTTGAATAGCTAGCAAATCTCGAACCACCGGTTAATGTTTTGGAAATGACCTGCCGCGAGTCCTCCACCATTCCAAAAGTTGAGGTTTCCCTTGTGCATCCTTAATGCTTTCCGTTCCCTGATTAAGATATTCATCAAAATCATTCTTTTCATTAGAAGTAAGACCAAGATAATTTTCCATCATATCATCTTCATTTGAATATCTACGTTGCCTAGAACTTGTAGGTTCTTCATTACGTACTGCATCATTTATTCTACTAGAATTATACAGGTCATATAATTTTCTAGCTTCAATTCTTATGTTATCTTTAACATCGGACAAACTTTTTATTTTGTCAACTTCGTCACAAAAATATCTAAATTTAAATATATTCTTTTAACCATTCGTGTTGCACCTACTTCTTTGTAAGTCGAATTTAATAAACAAGCAGTTAAATAAATTTGAAGAATAGGAAAAAAATATTTTCTAAATTTTTTAGTCATTGCATTAATGGAGTCTTTAAACCGTGAAATACTTTTGTATTGAAATTTTTTATCAGAAATAGCACATATATTCGGTAAAACTGAACAAATAGTTGGATAATAAAGTCCAAAAATTTATTTCGTAGCTAAATAAAAAACTTTTAAAAATTCTTTAAGTTCATATACTTCAGTCCAATCACTATCAGTAATTCTATAATCATTATCTAGATTATGAGCATTCCAAACCATTTGTACAGGCTTTCTATAATCATATGCAACTTTAAGCATTTCATATAAAGAATTCCATCTAGTAGACACCATTTTTGGAATGGAAGGTTAAAATTCATGACAACAGCGTTCAAACTCTACACGTCTAGCTTTTACTTGACATTTAAAAATAAAATGACATGCAACTTCACATTTTATACAACAAGAATTATACATTGCTACACCATCTCTAACAATCAAATTATATATGTGTGCAGTACACCTAATATGAAAATCGTCATTATAAATAGGAAAAATTGTTGGTTTTAATTTTTCAACAGCATTTGTATTATTAGAAGCATTATCAAGGGTGACACTAATTACTTTATTATAAATTCCATAACAATCTAAAACATTTATAATAGTTTGAGCTATGTAACTACCGGTTTTCAGCATTTCACAAGATTATAATCTAAAATTCTTTTTTGCAAGTTCCAATTTTCATCAATCCAATAACCAGTAATAGTGAAATAATCGTTACCATTAGGACTACCGCCCATATCAGAAGTGATAGTCATTCTACAAGTATTATAGTTAAATAAACAACGAAGATATTGAAAATGTTATCCTTGATAACCAAAAACAGCTGTTTTAATAGTATTTCTTGAAAAACCTGTGAAAGATGGATTATACACTACTTGAATATAATGAACAAAATCGGGATTTTCAGCAAAACTAAAAGGCAAGCCACAAACAACAACCATTTTAGCTAATTCTTCAAGATCTCTTTCTCTACTATAACTGTGATGTGTACTAGGGCCAGAAACATTAGAAGGGTTTAATTGTGTTTGGATCATGTTAGAGGCCCCTACTTCTACAAATTCATCGGAAAGGGGAGTACCATATTTTTTTGCAATGGCTATAGCCTGAGCATGTAAAAATTCTACTTTACAACATCCCAACAAATAATTTCTTAAATGTCCCGTCCCGCCCGACTTTCCCGTAATTTTATGATTCAAAATATATTTTCATTTTTTACAAATAGCTTGCGTTTTATCCTCTCTTTGAGTCATAAATTGCCAAACAACAGAGTTTTTAGGACGTTCAGCCTTTGGCTTAGCCCTAGTAGGATGTACAGGGGGAGTGAGAGCGGGAGTGGGACTAGTAGCCGTAGGCGGCTCTGTTTCATCATCATCATCATAAGTATCAATATTATCAAATTCATTATCTTGTTCTACTTCTTCATCTAGTTCTTCATTAAAATTACCAAACCTTGTTTGTAAAGATTCATGATCTAATTGAGTATTAGTATCAATATTAAAAGGAGTTTCATCAACATGTGTAAAATCATCCGTATTTATTCTAAATTGAGACACTTTTTATTTTTAGATTTTTTTTAGAAGAACTATCGACTTTAGTTTTTTCGGTTAGTGCATTACCTACCCTACCAAAAAATAAACTTTTACCCTTGCCAACATTTTTATCACCGAATTTCATTGTAAAATATTAAAAGTAAGCAAATAAATTAATACAAAAATTAAATGCAAAAAAATGTATAAGTAAACTAGTAAAGAGATGAAAGTAGGAACGAATGTACCAAACATCTGCGTAAAAGCAGACGTGTATAACCGAAAGCCCAAATTGATAGATGAAACTTGAAGCTTGAAGATTGCTAAAAAATAATCCAACAAATAAAATTAACAATTTAATAGAGAGTAGAAGAGTAGAAGATTGAGAGTTGAGAGAGTAAATGAAGAAGAAGAAATTTTGTGTAATAAATAATGAAGGAGTGGGGGATTTTTATAGTTAAATTTTAGGGCTAAAATGTATTTTTAAAAATTTTGGGGTATTAAAAAAAAAATTGGGAGGTAGGGGTGTTTTGGCTGAAATAGTCGTTGGGTGGGGCCCACTGGCCGTTGCCAACGGCTAACTTATTAAAAAAAAAATCGAATTTCATTTCTCGCCCGGTACGAACCAGACCGTATCTGTACCAGGACCGGGATACCGATAAAAATTCTCGCGACCATCCCGTTACCCCTACCGGCTTACGCCTTCATCGGAGGAACCGGAGCCCACCGGACCGAGACGGACCGAAATCGGTACCAGGATCTCCCGGTTCCGTCGCCAGGCTTACCCCACGCGATGCAAAATTGCGGGATGATTTCTCTTTTCCAATTTCCAATTCATGATTGCGGCGCCGAATCTTTTCACTTCTGCGTTCTTTTTTTTCCCTTCATATTCCTATACTTTTCTTTCTTTTCTTTTTATATTATTTATTTATCTTTTATTTAAATGTAAAAATAAGTATAGTAGCTATTATTTTTTAACTAATAAAAATATAAAAATAAATAAATATTAAACTATAACAAGAAATAATTAGTAAGAATATTAAATTCACTAATTTATTTAATATATCTGAATTAATAAATTTTTTTTTTTTTTTTTTGATTAGATTATCTTTTTTTTTATCATTCTTTTTAAAGATAAATAAAATATAAAGATAAAAAAATTATCTAACTATTTTTATATTAGTAAAAATATAAAATAAAAATAGTAAATAAATCATAACAACAAATAATTAAGAATGACTAAGGAGTGTCTCATTGAAGGACTAGATCAGTCCTCTATGATACCATCACAATATATTCATATACTATGATGGTATCCTTGAGAACTGAAACAGACCTCAATGATATTATGACAGTATATTAATATATTGTGATGGTATCATAGAGAATTGAGAAGTGTCTTATTGAAGGACTGAAGTAGTCCTCCACGATACCATTTCAGTATATAGATATACTGTGATAGTATATTAAGTAGTGTCTCATTGAAGGACTAAAACATTTATTCATAATACCATGCCAATATAATAGATATATTATGATGGTATCATAGAAGATTGAGGAATGTCTCATTTGCTGGCTGATACCATTTCAGGATACAGATATATTGTGATGATATACTAAGGAGTGTCTCATTGAAGGACTATAACAATCCTCCATGATAATATGTCAATATATAGATATACTATGATATATGATATCATAGAGGTCTAACTAAGGATTGGAACAGTCCTCTATGATACCATCACAATATATTCATATACTGTGATGGTATCATTGAGAACTGAAGCAGACCTCAATAATACTATAACAATATACAAATATACTGTGATGGTATCATGGAGAATTGAGAAGTGTCTTATTGAAGGACTGAAAAAGACCTGCATGATACCATGTTGTATATAGATATACAATGATAATATATTGAGTAGTGTCTCATTTAAGGACCGGAGTAGTCATCCATGATACCATGTCAATATATAAATATATTGTGATGGTATCATAGATGATTGAGGGGTGTCTCATTGAAGAATTGAAGCAGTCCTCCATGATACCATGTCACTATATAGATATACTGTGATGGTATCATAACGATTGATGTGAGTGTCTCATGAAGGATGATACCATACCAGTATATAAATATACTGTTATGGTATTATGAAGGACTGAGGAGTGTCTCATTGAAGGATGATACCATGCAGTAGATAGATATATTATAACAGTATCATAGATGATTGAAAAATGTCTCATTGAAAGATGATACCATGAAAGTATATAGATATACTATGGTGGTATATTAAGGAATGTCTCAGGCAAAAACTGAAGCATTCCTCCATGATACCATGTCAGTATAAATATACTGTGATGGTGTACCAAAGAATGTCTCATTGAAGGAATGAAATAATCCTCCGCGATACAATGTCAATATATAGATATATTATGATGGTATACTAAGTAGTGTCACATTGAAGAACAAAAGCAGTCCTCCATGATACTATGTTAGTATATAAATATAATGTGATAGTATCATAAAGGAGGAGTAGTGTCTAATTGAAGGACTTAAATATACCTCAACGAAAAAGAGAAAAAAAGTGAATGAAATTAGATTAAGGAGAAAAAAATAAAAGAAAAAATAATTAAATTAAATTAGAAAAAAAATAAAAAAATAAAGAATAATATGATTTGAGAAAAAAAAAGAATGAAAAATAAGGAAAAAAATAAGAATAAAGAAATAAACAAGAAAAAAGAAAAGAAAAGAGTTAATAAAATTAAAAAAATGACAAATGTTTACTGTATTTTTTTTATTATATAGAAAAAATAATAAAGAAAAAGAGCAAAAAAATCACAAATAAAATTAAATAATAGAGAAAAAATAAAAAATTAGAAAAGGAACAAGAAATAAAGAAAACAAAAAATAAAGAGAAAACAGAAAAATAAAAACACAAAAAATAAACTAGCTAAAATTTATTATAGTGAAAGAAGAAAATAAAAAATAATATGATTTGTGAACAAAATAAACGAACTATAAAAGATAAAAAGGGAAAAAAAAGCAAGAAAAAAAAGAGAAAAAAGAAAAGCAGAAAAAAGTAAAATAATAAAAAATAAAAAAATAAAAAAGGAGAAAAAAAGAGAATCAAAATTAAGAATGAATCAAATTATGGTATAAAAGGAAAATAAAAAATAATATAATTTGAGAAAAATATAAAATAAACATAAAAGAATAACGAAAAAAAAGAAGAAAATAAGTAGAGAAATAAAAAAGAAAAAGAAAGAAAAGGGAGCTAAATAACTACAAAATCTATAAAGGAAGAGGGTATTTTTTGTAATTAGTTAGGGGGTATTTTTTGTAAGGGGGTATTTGGTTGTAAATAGTTTGCTCCTATGGGGCATGCATGTAGTTTTTCCTTTTTTTTTTGAAACCCCAGAATAACCCGCAGCCGCTACAACCTCTGCTACAGCCTCTGCCCTTCGGGTGAGCACTCTGTGGTGAGCACTTTTGTACAATTGAATATGCACTAGAAATTGAGTATAATATTAATGTTTAATCATAAATTATTAGGTCGAACAAACAAATTCGACCCAGGATTCTATTTTCTCATCAATCCAATCCCCGTTCACGTTTTTTCTTTTTCTTATCAATGAATAGATCTCTTTACTTGTATGACTTAGATGTCTCGTATTTCTCGAACAGTGATTCGATTGATGATGAAGAAAGAGAATTCTTGGTTCAGTTCTCCACCTTAACGACAGAAAATAGGATTGATCAAATTTTATTGAGTCTGACTCATAGTGATTATCAAAGAATGACTCTGGTTATCAAATGATTGAACAACCGGGAGCAATTTACTTACGATACTTAGTTGACATTCATAAAAAGCATCTAATGAATTATGAGTTCAATCCATCCTGTTTAGCAGAAAGACGGATATTCCTTGCTCATTATCAGACAACACTTATTCACAAACTTCGTGTGGGAAAAATAGTTTTGATTTCCCATCTCATGGAAAATCCTTTTCGCTCCGCTTAGCCTTATCCCCCTCTAGGGATATTTTAGTGATAGGTTCTATAGGAACTGGACGATCCTATTTGGTCAAATACCTAGCGACAAACTCCTATGTTTCTTTTATTACGGTATTTCTGAACAAGTTCCTGGATAACAAGCCTAAAGGTTTTCTTCTTGATGAGATCAATATTGATGATAGTGACGATATTGATGATAGTGACAATCTTGATGCTAGTGACAATATCGATCGTGACCTTGATACGGAGCTGGAACTGCTAACTAGGATGAATGGGCTAACTGTGGATATGATGCCGAAAATAGACCGATTTTATATCACCCTTCAATTCGAATTAGCAAAAGCAATGTCTCCTTGCATAATATGGATTCCAAACATTCATGATCTGGATGTGAATGAGTCAAATGACTTATCCCTCGGTCTATTAGTGAACCATCTCTCCAGGGATTGTGAAAGATGTTCTACTAGAAATATTCTTGTTATTGCTTCGACTCATATTCCCCAAAAAGTGGATCTCGCTCTAATAGCTCCGAATAAATTAAATACGTGCATTAAGATACGAAGGCTTCTTATTCCACAACAACGAAAGCACTTTTTCACTCTTTCATATACTAGGGGATTTCACTTGGAAAAGAAAATGTTCCATACTAACGGATTCGGGTCCATAACCATGGGTTCCAATGCACGAGATCTTGTAGCACTTACCAATGAGGTCCTATCGATTAGTATTACACAGAAGAAATCAATTATAGACACTAATACAATTAGATCCGCTCTTCATAGACAAACTTGGGATTTGCGATCCCAGGTAAGATCGGTTCAGGATCATGGGATCCTTTTCTATCAGATAGGAAGGGCTGTAGCACAAAATGTACTTCTAAGTAATTGCCCCATAGATCCTATATCTATCTATATGAAGAAGAAATCATGTAACGAAGGGGATTCTTATTTGTACAAATGGTACTTCGAGCTTGGAATGAGCATGAAGAGATTAACGATACTTCTTTATCTTTTGAGTTGTTCTGCCGGATCGGTCGCTCAAGATCTTTGGTCTTTATCCGGAACCGATGAAAAAAATGGGATCACTTCTTATGGACTCGTTGAGAATGATTCTGATCTAGTTCATGGCCTATTAGAAGTAGAGGGCGCTCTGGTGGGATCTTCACAGACAGAAAAAGATTGCAGTCAGTTTGATAATGATCGAGTGACATTGCTTCTTCGGCCCGAACCGAGGAATCCCTTAGATATGATGCAAAAGGGCTCTTGGTCTATCCTTGATCAGAGATTTCTCTATGAAAAATATGAATCGGAGTTTGAAGAAGGGGAGGGAGAAGGAGCCCTTGACCCGCAGGAGGATTTATTCAATCACATAGTTTGGGCTCCTAGAATATGGCGCCCTTGGGGCTTTCTATTTGATTGTATCGAAAGGCCCAATGAATTGGGATTTCCCTATTGGTCCAGGTCATTTCGGGGCAAGCGGATCATTTATGATGAAGAGGATGAGCTTCAAGAGAATGATTCGGGGTTCTTGCAGAGTGGAACCATGCAGTACCAGACACGAGATAGATCTTCCAAAGAACAAGGCCTTTTTCGAATAAGCCAATTCATTTGGGACCCTGCAGATCCACTCTTTTTCCTATTCAAAGATCAGCCCCCTGGCTCTGTGTTTTCACATCGAGAATTATTTGCAGATGAAGAGATGTCAAAGGGGCTTCTTACTTCCCAAACAGATCCTCCTACATCTATATATAAACGCTGGTTTATCAAGAATACGCAAGACAAATTTACGAAATCAAGGACACAATCGCACAAGCAATAATATAACTAAACCAAATTCAGTTGATCCTTTAATAATGTTATATGACGGTGAAAATAACATAATAATCATGATAACAAAGTAAATAATCAAAAAGAAATAATAAAGGGAGAGAGGAGGTTGATTGATCTAAGACTCTGAATTGATTGATAACAAACAATACATGGTAGTAATAAGTATTAGATGATCAATGATTTAGCTAGGAGTTGGTTATATTTAATTCACTTGAAAGTTATTAAGAAGGAAAGGGGGAGAGGGTATTTAATTCTCCGTGAAGTTAAAGTGCTAAAGTAAATTATCCACCAAATTTAGAGAGATTTTTATATATTTTTATGTATTACAGTAATGGGAATAGAGATACATTTATAGGATGGTCTAATGCTAACCAACTCATAGCGAGCACCTCTCCTACATGTCTGGGGGATAAGATCATGATTGTTGAATGTGATAATCAATGAGATTCCAAATATTTTGGAGTCTTACACCTGATCCATCGACCCACATAGTTATAAATTTTTATAAGAAGCAATAATTTTTTTTGGAGTTATCGCAAAAAAGAAAAATAATAATAAAAGAAAAGTGGAAAAACATTTAAATGAGAGATTTGACAGAAAGCAATGCATTTTCAAAATTATAATTTATTTTGGTGATAAAGAACTGAGATAGATAAATAGATAATGGAGGAGAAAAAACAAAAAGAAAAATCAATAAGAAAATTTTATAGGAAATAAAAAAATTAAAAAGCAATTCAGTTTCAATTATTTCTTTTGTTTCTTTTATTTCTTTTGTGTTATGTCTGTGTGTTTACTTTATTTATTTATTATTTAATGTTTTTTTATTTGAATCGAGGAAAAATGTAGTCTATTTATTTAATTTTTAAATAAAATTTTTAGCACCAAAAATTAAGAAATCCAAATTGATATCTGAAGGTAGGATTTTTGTCGCCAAAAAAATAAATATAAAGAGTATTGTAAAATCCTATAAATTTCTAAGCTTATAGTTTTAATAATTATGGAATTGTAGGTAGACCGGGTGTAAAATATGTGTTTTTAAAATTTTTATTTTTATTTGTAGGATCTAAAATTTACATGAAATTAAAAAAAAAAATATTTTGTCATGTTACTTTTTTTTTTTTTTATAAATTTGGTTGAGTGATTTTATAAAAGAATAACTCAAAGTTGAATGATTTTATTGATACAAAACAAAGATGAATGACTTTACAAGATAATTCCTCAAACCTTTTAAGATATCTACTTCATATTTTGCTTTGATCTATATTCAGTTCTATGAAAAGTTATAAATAAACTTTCATGTATTTACATTCTCTACCTAAATATAATATGTTTCCTCAACTTCTTTTTGCTGAAATTTTTATGGCTTAATCTATCTATAAATAAACAAGAACATCCAAAATTGTTGGTTACTTGAGAAAGCTGAATTACTATCCCTTATGTGATTTTCTTAGAGTAGATGGTGATTGGGTGAAAGTATAGGAATAGGAGTATGTTATATATTTCTTAGAGTTTTAATATTTCCTTGTTAATATACAAATATTTTACTTTTTCAGAAGAAATAATTTTATGTAGATCGATTAATATTCAAAAAAATTCCTCTCTTTTTTTTTTTACGTTAATTTGAAAATTTCGTTTGAAGCTTTCTGCAATGTCCAAAATACAGTGAATAAATTTTTGAATCTTGAATCCATATTTCATAGCAACACTTTCTGAAGCTACAGATTACACACTTTGTAAGTTGTTTTGCTTCCTCCCTTTTTCCCATTATCCTTAGTTACTCTTAAAGTTTTTTATTTTGCTTCTTTTGATCTTTAATTTTTTATTTTTGATTTAAAGGATAGTTATTATATATCAATATTAATGATAGTGAAGATGTACCTTCGATATATGCTCTATTTGATTTTCACATAAAGTCCCTTTTAAGTTATCATATTTCTTTAGTTAAAAGATCTTATTTATTTATTTATTTATTTTGCTTCCTTCGTTTCTAAATAAGTGATCATTTTAGGTTGAGCACACCCTTTAAGAAATTGCTCATTTCTAAAAAATAAAAAAGTGTTTTTATTACCTTATCCCTAATTAAATTTTACTATGTATTTAATGTAATCTTTTCTAATTAATGGTTTTTGGTTATATAAACAAGGGCAAATTTGAAAGAATATGATTAATTTATTCTTGAAAACCTAAATAATCACTTACTTAGGAATAAAATAAAAAGATAAATTGATCACTTATTTAGAAATGGAGGGAGTAATCTATTCTCTTATTTATTTCTATTTTATTGTAATAAAAATTGAGTGAAGTATCAAAAATACACCTAAACTATCCTCTTTTTTTTTAGTTTCATACCTAAACTATTGGAAATGTGAGTTTCATACATAAACTATCACTCATTAGTTTGAGAAACACCTCAACTAATAATTGATGGTGTGTGTACTACACTCTCTCTTTTATTTAAAAAATTCTTTCACATGGCACTCCGCGTGAATTTTTTTTCACCTTGATAAAAATTAAATAAACTATTAGTATTAAATTAAAAATTAAATATTTACCGTGTTGAGAAATGATGAAGAAGAAGGGAGGAGTTTAGGGTAAAATCAATTGAATTATTTTTAAAAATGACGTGTCAGCTAAAAAAATTTAAAAAATGCCAGATCATCAGAATATTTAATGGCCAAATGCGCCTAAATGTGTTTGTATACAAACACTTGGTCCAGTCAAGATTGAGTTGTGTTTCTCAAATTAATGAGTGATAGTTTAAGTATGAAACTCACACTTCCAATAGTTTAAGTATGAAACTCAAAAAAAAAAAAAAAGTTTAGGTGTGTTTTTGATAATTCACTCAATAAAAATTTATAGAGTATTAATGATTATTCTTCCCTTCATAATGTTTATTGAACTTCTCCCTTCGCCTTACAATTTTTCACTTATTAGAGCTAAGTGGCGTTGCTAAATTGACTTTGTTTATCTTTGTCACCTCACATAACATATCAATAAACTCAAGAAACGCCAACATTAATTCAAGAGGTGTGCGATACTATTTGCTGTTTATCCATTTTATATTTGAGGATATAAAAAACAGAGAGGACACAAAGCTAAGCGCGGACAAGTTTCCTAGTATATATATAATCCTCTCTTGACACCATCTAAACTTGAAAGCTCCTTCACCCTTCACCAAGTTCAACTTCCCCCATAAATGGCCAGAAATCCTGTTCCATCATCAATGGACCATTCAGATGAAGAAGATTACATAGACATTGAAGTGAGCTCTTGCTCTTACTTTTCGTCACGTCGTAATTCTCCCCCTCAAAACAGAGAATTTGAGTTTCAAATGTCCTCAATTACCAATAACAAAGAATCCACAACTTCCCCTGCTGATGAACTCTTCTTCGGAGGCAGACTCCTTCCTCTTCACCAAAAAATACTTCAAACAGAGCTCTTTGAACAAATTTTAGAAGAAGATAGCTTTTGCATCAACTTCTTGATCACCCCAATTGGTTCCCCATCATTTGAACTTAATCCAAATGATCAGCACTTGTTTCAATGGTCCACTACTCAACTCACCACTAGTATAGTTAACCATAATAGTCCTAAGAAATTGTGGTCTAAACATTCTTTAATCAGCCAAAAGTTCAAAGCTTCAAGGGCATTCCTCAAATATTTGCTTACCAATTCTTCTTGTACAAATGGTAACAGTTGTTCTAGTAAGGACATCAAAGTGTCCAAGAAAAAAACCCCTTCGGAAAATACTACTAATGGAATATCATGTGAAATAAACAACACTGGAAGTTTGTCTTCAAGGTGGCATTCTCCAACAAAGTGTGTGTCTTCCTCAATTGGTGGTTCTTTTTCATCATCTAATTGTTCCTTCAACTCAAATAATGAGTTGAATTTCCTCAAGAGTAGCAGCAGTTTCACTTCAGAGATTGAAGGTTCAATTGAGGCTGCTGTTGCTCATTGTAAAATGTCCCAAGACATTACCATTCCAACAATTCCCAAGATTACAATTGGTCACTGTTAAGTCCCACGCTAGCTCGTTGAGGAAATGAGTTGTGATTTTCGTAATTGGAATTGTGCAATTCTCGTCTCTGAGCTAGCTTTCGGGATTGAGTTGGGCAAAAGTACATTTCTTATTCCCGCTTACCAGAAATGAACCTTCACGAATTGAGTAAAAGCACCAAGCCTATCTTACTCCCCCAATGCAAAATAGACCTATTGATTCCTTCTTGTTGTATTTCTCAATATTGGGCTCGTGTTATGTTATTCACGCTCCTAAGCGTGTGGAAGAGTGTTTAGTCCCACATTGGCGAGGATAGGTTGTTTGTCTCCTTATATGGTCTTGATCAATCTTCACCTTGAACTATTTTTAATCTATTAATTGGAGATTTATAGTTCTTCCGTTTTACTGGATGTAATTTCAATGAATCAGTCTATAAGAATCGCAAAGTCCTTGCATTTGGACTTTAGATCTATAAGGATAGCAAAATCCTTGCTTTTGAGTCCAAAATGAATTATTTAGAGCTCCGATATCTAGTCAATTTGTGATTGAATCTGCCTATTTTGGTAAAAGGGAATAATAACTTTTGAGGTTGAATCAGGTCTAAGGTATAGCGCTTATTAGCACGGTAGCAAGAAAGGCCTCGTCTTTGCAAATTTTGAATAGATTTCTTTTTTCTTTTCTTTGTTATTGCAAGATGAAATTATGCGAACAAAGACCCACATTGATATAACCATAAACTAAGCACGTACATGTAAGGTGTAGAAATACTCTTAATTGTGTGGAGTAAATATCTCAAAAAACTACTTAAGTATGTTAAATTATTTGATAAAGTCACTAAACTTAATTTTATATTAATAAAGTCACTCAACTTATGATTTTTTCTTACAAAATCACTCTACATGATTAAGAAATAAGAAAATCTAACTTGGCAAAATAGATTGATTTTTTATGTCATATATACATGAACCACAAAAATCAATTATGCAGTAGATTTTAAAAAATAATATTTCAGCAAAATTATCATTTTTGTAGCACGCTTGATGCTATAATAAATTAAATTGTTCACCATATATTGCTCAATAATAGAGCTCGTGCTTTCTATTTTTTTTTTTTTTAATATTTTAATTATCATCATCAATAAAATAAGACTCCGTATTAATGATTGATAATGTATCCTAATTTTTCAAATAACTAAGCCATAATTTTTTTTCTATATCGGTTTCTATACTTCGTAACTTAAAGCATTTTAGAATAATAAAATAATGTCAATATTCATAACATATTTTAATTTCAAATGATATAGGGTAAATTTTTGCATAAATTTTTTGCTAGAAATTATTTTGGACATTAAGCTGTTTTTTATTTAAATTAGATAAGAGTTCCTAATATTTAGTAATTTAAAACTTTAGTAAGATTTTGTTTGTAGTAATCTCTTGCCTAATATTCAGAACTTTGGAACTAATTAAAACTTTGGTAATAAGAACTAAGAAGCAGCAGTTTCACTTCAGACATGGAGGGTTCAATTGGGGCTGCTTTTCCAACAAACAAATTGAGTGTGGCTGGGCTTAAATAGGACATTGACAATAGTGGCGGAGACACAATTTTTGTTTAGGAGGTTCGAAAAAAAAGTAAGCATGCTAATAGTGTTGGTAAATTAACGGGCCGAATTCGATATGAAAGGATCGAATTATATATATGCGAGCTTAAATTCAACAATTTTTATCTAAATTAAATATTTATATAAAAAAAGTTTATTAAATATATAATACTATTTACTTTAAAATCAATTTATTGATTAAATTATTATTATATATTAATTCTATTACCATTGGACTGCACACCCGTGTTGTTATGAGGGGTTTCAGTATTTAGTATATATACTTAAAATAAATATTTGATTCTATATACACAGAGTAATTTTCTGATCGAAGGGGTTCCAGTAGACTCTCTCGACTCCATGTAGATCCGCCCTTGATTGACAACTCCCAAGATTGCAGTGGGTCATTGTTAAAGTCAGACACTGATTGAGAAAATGAGTTGTGATCTTCATAAATGGAATTCCGAAATTCTTCCCTCGTAAACTAGATTTTGAGGTTGAGTCCATTTCTTATTCTTGCTTATAACTTGAAATGAACCTTCACGAGTTGAGTAAAAACATTGGGCCTACTTACTCCCCCGATGCAAAATAGATCCATCGTTCCCTATTATTGTGTTTAGGAGTGTACATGGACCAGGTTGGTTCAGATTTTTTAAATACCAAACCAAACTATTAGTGTCGGATTTTTAAATTTATAAACCAAACCAAATCAATAAAAGTCAGATTTTCCAACCTCGGATTTTTTCGGGTTTTTTTGGTTTCTTCGGGTTCTTCGATTTTTTTCGAGTTTTTTCCGGTAAAGTCTTCATACAAACATATAATTAACTTGTGCTTTAAATATTTCTTTAGTCCGAACAAAATACAACTATCTAAGGTATTTCTTAAAAAAATAACACAAAATATATTCACTTTATTTGAAATTTATAAAGTGAGTGATGACAACACAATATTCGACCAAAAAAATAATAAAATCGCATAGAATAAACATTGCATATTAATAAGTCATAATAAAAATAATCATAATTTAAAAGTATTAAGTGATGCTAAAATAAGTCTAATAAGTATTAACTACATGACTAAATATTAAACAGAAAAATAAATTAGTTTATGTATTTATGTAAAATTACAGAATAAATATCTAACATGATTGTCATTCTCAGTGTTGGATTGAATAGTATTTTGTTAACATTCGTATTGATTTGGGCTTTATTTGAGTTACTAATATCTATAGGTTGTAAAAAGACTTATTAGACCATTTAAAATAAGTTTAAACTTGAAATAATATATTGAAAGATAAAAACTATGAAAAAGTTGAAGAAATATTTATAAATTACATCACAATAAATATTTTTATGTATGAAATATTTTTAAAAATAGTATACATGTAATATCGGGTTGGTTCGGTTCGATTTGACTTTTTTTAGTTAAAACCAAACCAAATCAATTATAGTCTGGTTTTTTTTTCAACTACCAAATCAAGTCAAACCAAACCATTAGTCGATTTTTTTTGTGATTTGGTTCGATTTTGTACACCCCTAATTGTGTTTCTCAATATTGAGCTCCGTATTGTGTTATTCACGCTCCTGAATGTGTGGGAGAATGTTAAGTCCCATATAGATCGAGAGATAGGTTGTTCATCTCCTTATATGGTCTTGATCAATCTTCACCTTGAACTATTTATTATATTTATATATTATTTTGGAGATTTATAATTCTTTAGTTTTATATGATGGAATTTCAATGACCAAGATCTATAAGAATTGCGAAGTGCTTGCTTTTGAATCAAAAACTAATCATTTATTAGAGCTCAGAATTCTTGTCCATTCATAATAGAATATGCATATGTATGGTAAAGTTTGAGATTGAGTTAGCTCCAAGGTTTTGTTGCTTTTCTATCGGGATTGCGTGGAAAAACTCATCTTTACGAATTTAACTTAAAGCGAATAATATTATATCATATTAATTAAAGTAATATTTTTGGGCTAACTTAATCCACCGAGAAGCTGCTCCGAGCACTACAACTTACATCTCTCTTGCAAAATTATAATGCTAATATTTTATATAGAAACGGGCCAAAATTACCCTCAAACTATTCGAAATAGAGCAAATATATCTTCCATTTATGTACAATGCACTACAATATGATACACTAAGTGGGTCGGGCAATTAAGTGGGTTGGACCGGGTGTGCTTAGGTGTTGAGCCATGAGAAGTTTAATTTCACGTAGGTGGCAACCAATTAGATTTTTTTTTCACATCAGATGCCATGTCATCATGTTAAAAGGGTTGTTAAGTAGGAGGGTATTTGATCACATCGGATGCCATGTCATCAAGTTTGAGCCCAAAATAAAACGGAAAATATATTTACTCTATTTCAAGTTATTTATGGATAGTTTTGACCCTTTTTCGTATTTTATATGAATTGCATGCAGGTCACTCCTCCTATACATGGCGAAGTTCATTTGGTATAACAATTGGGTATCCAGAACTCACTGATAAGACTAATTCGAATCGCGATATAAAACTTATTAAAGGGTATAACAATTGGGGCGTGAACCCGCACCGGACAAGTTGAATCCGTGTAGTTACTATCATGGTGGATCGAGCTAATTGTCGGGTACTGCAGATTCGTAGGAACCAATAGCTTTTGCTCAAATTTTATATTTTTATTAAAGTATTTACTAAATATTTATGAATATTTAACTGCAAACTCATTAATTATCATATGTTAATTACTTGAAATTATTATAAAAACTTATAAACTTTAAATATTGGATCCGCCACTCATTAATTACTTAATATTTCCCTTTTGCAACAAAAAAACATCTGAGCATGAAATTGTTATTTGTAGTTATATGGGTGGCATTATTTATGGGACATGAATAATTTCCTCTATTAGAAAGCGATCATGTTCCTAGGCCCCTCACCTTATTTAGAGGACACGTACAGCTATCACTGTTTAACTATATACATGTGCCATTTTCTTGTTGGTCTTTTGATGAAAATGACGTATTTATGTTAAAATGACATTATAGATAACGTAGACACAGGTGATCTATCTAATCAATGGACTAGCTTTATTAAGACTCATTTGATTTTCTATAGCAACTTTTGAACCATTCTATTCATTGTCTTCATCTCAACCGCCGGCTTACGGAAAGAAAAATTCAGAATGACGGCTTTCAAAAGAAGAATAAGGAACGGGGAGAGGACGATTGAAAAGGAGGCTCGACCTATGGGGAGAGGAAGGCTCTCAAAACCAAAAATTGCCCCAAGTCATACAAGAAGTTTCAGAATTTTGTCCCAGTTCGATGTGGAACATTTCTTTCAACACCCTTCCTCCCCCTCACGCGCAAACTAAACTTTTTGGTCTGAAGCATGCACAATCATGAACCATGAGTATATTTACAATTCCCGTACGGTCTGGGGGCCTACATTGGATTCAATGGGCTTGACTCTGATACGATGTTAAAGAAACAGATTTTGAATCTAACTCAATCTCAAAAGCTAGCTCATGAGGGGAGGATTGCCCATGATCGGAGACCATTCATCCATTTTTTCATCCCATGTTACACTCTTCACAATATCGCACGCTCAGGACTGGATATCTAGAGAAAAGAAGTACATCATTCTTATTGTTTGAGGAGGGTTGATCGATAACAAACAATTGAATCCTTTTAGAATGTATTGATAATATATTGAAATAACGTAATAATAACAACAAAGTAAATAATCAAGCAGAAATAATAAAGGGAGAAAAGAAGTAATTTGATCTTATTGATTGATCCGGGCTGATCGATAACAAACAGTAGTAATAAGCACTGGATGAACAATGATTTTTCTAGAGTTTTTGTATGTCTATGTATGCATTAAAATGGTGGGATTTTTTTCAAAATTTTAAGCCACCATCTGGGTATTGAGCCCAAGATGTGAGGGTTAGGCTCGATCCCTACCATGTCTATTCATTCAAAAAAGGTACAGAATTCGCGGGAGACATGGACCAAACCTCCAACTAGAAGCAGCTAAACAAGAAACAATACAAAAGAAAGAGAAAGGATTAGCCTATACAAAAATCCTTTCCTATAAGCATGAAGCTTCTTTAACTAACAAAAAATGTTGCACTTTTCATATATTCTTCTTATAGAAGGGAATTGCCATTAATGTAGCTAGTTGAATTTAACCTTTAACCTCTTTAGGAAGTTCTTGTAGAGAAGAGTAGAAGGTTCTAGAGCTAACTAACTCGGTCTCGGGGATAAGATCGTGATTGTTTGATGTGATAATTATAAGATGGGACTCCGAATATTCGGAGTTGGATGAAACCGTTGGGAACTATTGTGCGAGTACCTTGACCTTTCTGATGGATCATTCTAGAACACCTGGCACAGACTGACTCGGGATTGATTTCATCCTTCTAGATACATGTCACGTATCCGGTCAAAGAGTATTCATCAATCATCCCGATACATTTATTATCAATACAAACATTAACAATTCAAATACTTTTTATTTATTTTTTTGCTTCAAAGAAATATTAATCGTCCCAACGCTTAAAAATATCTTGCCTTTTTTGTGATATTTGTAATTCTAGACCTGTCATGAAAATTGGGAAGTACATTATTTTCCAAAACAATGAATTGTCAATATCATCACATGCAAGTACATGCTAGTAGAATAATATATCATGACTCTTTCCTGCTTTTTAATTTGCACTGTCCAATAATTCAAACTCAAAATAATCTACTCAAGCTGCTGCTGCATGGAATGATGGAAATATTGTTGAAGTGTAGGAATTTTTTTACCAAAATGTAGTAAAGACAATCAACAAAAATATATGATCAAGGCTATTTTAAGGATCCTTTATGCTGGTAAACTGAATTATCCTTATTTATTACTCTTTTCAATTTAATATTTCTTTACATTACATTATATTAACATCTTTCTATATTTAGGATTAAGGGTAAAGATGAAAATAAATAAATAATTATATTTTAATTTTCTAAAATGACAAGTATTATGAACCATCTATTTTTAGTAAGAATGACAAATAAAGTGGTCCGAAGGAAGTAGAATGTATCAAAATGTTCTTTAACCTTGCAGTTTTAAATATATCATGTGAAAAGTTGAAATTAATGAGTTTCCGAAAAAGAAAAAGAAATTCTATTTTGTAATAGACTAAAAAAGAAAGTACGGGGGAGTATGTTCCTTGAAAAGTACTTCCTCCGAACCACTTTACTTGTCATATTTACTAAAAATAGTTGGTCCATAATACTTGTCATTTTAGAAAAGCAAGACATAATTAGTTGTATTTTTTTTTCACTTTTACCTTAGTCATAAATATGGAAAGATATTAATATGATGCAAAAGAAAAAAGTATTAAATTGAGAAGAAGAATAAATTAAATAAGAATAATTTAATCAAGTTTTCTTTACTTAATTATTTTTTAAAAAAGCATATAAACCAAAAATATGATAAATAAAATGATCGAAGAAGAGAGTACTGATCATATTAATTTCCAGGAGGCCCCTACTACCTATTTTGGAACAAGTTTTGTATTTATGCATATTTCTCAACAGCTAACTATTAAATTACAACATTGGTACATGTGGCCAGACATTTTTGGTGAAAATGACATATTTATGTGGATGAATATAAAGTTAGCTAATTGTAGTACTTAAGATATTTAAATATATATTCAATTGCTTTTGTGTGATATTTCCTTTAATAGTATAATGTGAGTTTGTCTTGAAATGGAATTGCCACATCATAGCCCCTTTTTCATAATATGGCCATTTGATATTATTATTAGTACCTTTTTGAAAACTTTTTTCTTTTCTTGTTTAGTGCTTGTTTTATTTAATTTCTTTCTTGTCCAATAATTCAAACATTAAAGAATCTACTGACTACTGATCAAGATACTATTTTGCAAGATTTATCAACTTCATATGCTGTTGCCCACTTGTTGTATAATTGCAGTTATTGTGCACTGAACTGTTCTAAGTTCCTGCTTTTAATTTAAGCTGCATTTCATTAGCAAAAAAGATATTTTGGATTTTAATTAAATTCCACTTTTGGATTGTTTTTTCTCAACATTTTTGAAAAATATTTTTCTTCCATACCAAACATACCCCAAAATGCTTCCTATTATGAAACTTAGAGGCGGATTCAAGGTTTTGTAAGTTTAGGGGTTTGGCCTTTTAACCATTTTAAATTATTGGGTTTTAAATTAGTACTTCAATACTATATATATATATATATATATATATTATGAATTTCTTAAGATAAATAAAAAGCTACTGAATTATTCTGAATTGTACATCCGCCCTGGATGAAACTTATATGCGGCACATGCATTTAGTGAAATATTCTTGTTATAAGCAGTGATATAGCTATTGGGACAAAAGAGTGTCAGTTGAACACCTTTTATACTATAGTATAAAAAATAATACTTCGTAATTACCTTTAGCGAGATTCCTGACTTTGCCACTAATTATTACGTTGAATTGAGTTTTATTTCTGTCGCGACATGCCTGACTTTTATTATTCATGGGACATATTATATTATTTCTGCTCCAGTGTGTGAATAATTCTTTTTTTTTTATAGGTGTAGGCCAACAACAATATGTACGTTTAACAGTAATCATGTTCCTATATAGCCCCTAAATATGACTTATTTAGAACACTATGTTCTGTATTTATGCATAATTCTAAATAGCCAACTGTATAACTATTTGTTGAAAATGACAATATTACTAACCAGTTGGATATACACTAATTATTGAGTATGGAGTATTTTATTTAACCTATAGTTTGGTTATTAGGTCGAGCAATCGAATTTACGAAATCAAGGGTACAGGTAATATGATTAAACCAAATTCAGTCGATCCTTTGATAATGTAACTTTGATGGAAATAACGTATATATATAATAATGATAATAAAGTAATTAATCAAGCAGAAATAATAAAGAGAGAGAAGAGGTACAATGATTTTGCTATAGTTTTTGTATATACAATGTATGTATTACAATGGTGAGAATATATATATATCGTGGTTGTTGGAAGTGATACGGTGGGATTCAGGATTTTCGGGGTTGATATATTATGAGTTCCTTCTATACATGCCACGTATATCCGGAGTGTTCATCCTAGTACAAGATTGACTTCTTCCAAATAAACTGAACCTCGATACCACATTCATCAAAAAGATATGATCGTCTGTCCATCTCTCTAGGTTATAAACAATACAACCATCAACTTCAAATACTTTTTTTTTTACCTCAACGAAATATTAACTGTCCAAACGCTTAAAAATATTGTCAGTTGCAATTCTCCGTGATATTCCGAACCTGTCAAAATCATCAGGAGTACATGATTTCCAAAAATATGATGATTTGTCAATATCATCAAATAGGATTACAGATTTACAGCCCCTACTGAATAACATGCCATGCATGGCTCTTTCTCATTTCATTTTTTCTGTTTTTTTTTTGTGCTGTCCAATAATTCAAACTCAAAATAATCTACTCAAGTTAGCTACCGCGAGAAATTAAGATTTCTTGACCATTTACAAAATGAATAGAAGAAAATGACATTTTCAGATCTCTTACGTGTAAAAAGGAATAACTCTTATAAAAGGACATAAAACTAAAAACAAATTGTAAGCGACCTACAATACCAGTTCTCCCGACTACTGCTCCATGGAAATGTTGAGGTATGAATTTTGTAACCAAAATGCAGTAAAGGCAATCAACAAAAATATATGATCAAGGCTATCTTAAGGATCCTTTATGCTTGTCAATAACACTACGTAAAATTTTGTACACCACTGAAGTACTGTTGTTGATCGATCAGGTAGAATAGTGAGTGAAACTAAAGTTCGGTTTGCAAGTACGATCTCTGTTCTAATTTATGTGACACAATTCATTTTTCGAGAGTCAAACCTTTTGATTTGACCGTGTATTTAAACATGAAATCTTTAAATTTCTTGAGATAAAATTTATATATTTGAAAACCACATAAAATAGTACTATAAGTCACAATAATTGATAATTCAAAATCATTAAAAGGCATAAAAAATAAATTTAAATCTCGAAATCCAAAAAATGCCAAATAAATTAAAATATATAGAGTAAGACATTTTAATTAGCTGAGAGTTAACCAAAAAAAAAAAGAAGAGTTTAATTCCTGTAGTTGCAAGCCCTAATTTTTATTCTTTATAGCATGGGACAATATTATCTGCTCCGGGGTGTGTGAATCTAAGTTGTGCGGATTCTTCATTTTCAATGTCGTATTCGTGTTGAATTCTCTAAAAATATATATTTTTAGAGAATTCGGCATACACCTATTGATTTTTTTAAGAGTCCGAGCAACATAGGTGTATATTTTCATCTTTTAAGGCCTACAACAATATATATGATCATACTTTTCCCTTCGTTCATTTTTACTTGTCCATTTCGATCTTGACACGTCTCTTAAGAAATAATGATTGATATAAGTATTTTACCATAATATTCATATTAATTGATCATGCTTAGTATTATATCTTTGAAAATGATTTGGGAATAAATAATTATTATTAAATGTAAAATATGGAAAATATAATTGTCTTTTCTTAATACTAAAAATGAAAATCTATTTTTAAAATAATGAACAAGTAAAAGTGAACCGGGGGAGTAATTCCTAGGAGGCGCTCTGCCTATTTTGGAACAAATTTTGTATTTATGCATATTTCTCAATAGCTAACTGTCAAACTATACTCCATTGATACATGTGGGCAGACCTTTTTGGTGAAAATGACATATTTATGTACAGTTAGTTATAGTAAGATATTTAAATATATATTAAATTGCTTTTCTGTGATATTTTCTATAATAGTATAATGTGAATTTGTCTTGACTGTCATTTATTATTCTAATTTTGGGTGTGGACAAATTTGTAAAATTGAATAAGTAAACACTCGCATTTTATGTGACATCTACATGGCAATCTCACATAAACTGTCACGTAGATGCCACATAAGATGTGCGTATCTACTTTTTCAACTTTATGCAAGTTTAAATATCTAATTGTGCACACTCAAAGTTGAAGGATATAAATGCGAACTGAGGCCAAGTGAAATGGCATATTTATGTATTATGTCTTTATTTTTTGAGAAAATGCATCAAGATCCCCCTAAAGTTGGTCGACATTTGAAAGTAGACACCTAAAGTTTGCGGGAGTCCTATTACCCCACGAAACTATTTTAAAGTGTCATATGTACCTCCTTTCCCGTTGATTCCCAGTTGTAAAAACTATGTGCAAACCATGCATCAATCATCATTTGCCACATGTCATATTAATTTTAAATCTTTTTTATTTTTTAATTTTTTGCTATTTGATTTCTATTCTTTGTCTTTCTTTTTTTTTTTCTCTCTTTCTTCTTCACCTCAATCTCCCCAAAGTTCCTCAAATGTAACCACCATCATCACAGCTCCTACGATAATCATCAACCTTTTTTTAATTTTTTTTAAGGTTCTAGCTATTCTCGTCAAAATTTCTCGAGTTAAAAAAATAGTCACTGAGTGATTGTAGTCGGACCTTCTCTCGAAAAAGCACCATCGATTTGACTTGAAGAAATTGATTTACTAGCTGGTTCTTATAATTACTCAGGAAAAAATACCATCGATTTTATAGTTTGTTCTAGTTTGCTCTGCTTCAGTAATGGTTACCCAGAATGTAGTTGAGTTCGTCAGCTTGGATAATATCACCATTGAAAAAAATTTAGGAGGAGAAAAAAATTACTGAATCAAACACTATTTTGAATCTGATTTTATTAAGGAGGGAGAGAATTTTTTTTTGGTTGTAGATGAAAAGCTCTCCAATGGCTATCAATGGAGGTTTGGAGAAGATGAAAAATGGGTCTATTTAATAAAAAGAAAATTTTCAAATTAATAATGCCACGTAGCACTAAAATATTGGTCTGGGGTGAATTTTTACTCATTCACGCGCCCCTCAAATGTGAAATTACACATGCTTTGAAAATGAGTCAAAAGAGTGTATTTATTATGGTTGAAAATAGTTTCGTGGGGTAATAAGTCCCCCGCAAACTTTAAGTGTCTACTTCTAAATATCGACCAACTTTAGGGGGGTCTTGCATTTTCTCTTATCATGCCATGGCCATTTCGTATTATTATTAGTACTTTTTGAAAACTTTTTTCTTTTCTGGTTTAGTGCTTGTTCCTCTTCTTTCTTTGTCATTGTGATTTCCAATAATTCAAAATTTAAAAAGAAACTACTCAAATTCAACATTCTTGCAGTCAGAATAGAAGGTTTAACGCACTAATTTGGTGCATTATTGTTAGTTTTTGTCGCTTTTTAAATTATATTTTATTTCGATCATTTTTTAGTTTTCACTTGTCATTTAGATTCTGGACTTCAGATGCTCCAATGGGAATATGATCATTATTAACCAAAAAGTTGTAAAGGCAATCAATATTATTACTCTCTCTGTTTCAATTTATATGACATTTTTTCCTTTTTGAGAATCAAAGGAATCACCAGCCTTATGTAGCCCGTTCTTAAATATTTCTTTTATCTCAATTTATGTGAATCTTTTTTTTAGAATGTTCAAAAAAGAATAACACACTTTTATATTTTGAAACGCTTACTCAATTAATAGGCATTTGTCTATAAATTCTAAATATTTTTTTTTACTATATTTGAAATTTATAAAGTTGGAGTTGAAGAAAGTTCAAGTAGCCAATCAACTTAGCTATTTAAGATTTCTAGTTGGAGTTAAAGTTAAAATTATGTTTAATTATATTTTTTTTACAAAAAAGAGAGAACATGACACTTTATTTGAAATTTATGAAGATGGAGTTGGAAAACAAGTTGTTTGGAGCACTTTTCCGAAATTTGGAATCCAATTCCAAGTAATTGCATTAGAAATTTTATAACCAAATATTGATTTTGAAATAATTATCATGGCCAAATGGTTTTTTAACTTTAAACTTCTTATTTTACCTATAATGATATTATTTATAGTTACAGAAATATTGTATATTTCTTGTTTTAAATTTAGACCAGTATAATTGATAAGTTGTGTGAGAAAGTGAAACAAAACTTTAGTTGATGAAAAGATTGCTGTAATAGTGAAAAGTGTCTTAAATGAAAATCAAGCGCTTATATATAGTACCCTTTAAAGTAGATATTTTAAGGTAACAAGTGAAAAAAGTGGACATCAACATGAGTACTACAAAAGGTTAATTTTCTTATATTTAATTAGTTGATGACCATTTTCACACGTTCATTTCTCGGATAAAGGCATAAGTATCTCTTTGAACTATTATCATATTTTTAATTATTCACTTTTTCTTTTAGGACATCCTATTATCCTCGTGAATTATTTTAAAATGAAATATATGCACTCTTAAGAGTTTGAGGTGGCAAAGAGAATGAGCACTTAATGATGTATATATTTCATTTTAAAAATAGTTCAGGACAGTGATATATATAGGACCTCCTAAAAGAAAAGGCAGGTAGTTGAAAATATGGTGATATATAGTTCAAGGAGATACTGATGCCTTTTCCTTTCATTTCTCCGTAAAGATATTCTCCTTCATTTTTACATAATATATATTTTTAATATGATGTGATATTATTCATTTTGAATCAAGACGCCTGAATTACACGATTAAAGTATTCATATTCATATACTACATTATATTATAGGTAGCTTATCAACTTCCCAATGTGAAACTTTGTTTACAAATTTTATGATTTTTTCCTTAAACTAACTACCACATGGTCCATTATCAAAATTTGTGAACTTATTTGGATACTTACAGTGTGATACCCACATCATCAGTATAACCATGGTCACTAACGCCTGTTCCACACCATTACTCTGCTATTTCTATACTCACTACCCTTAATATAGTGAGCTATTATTTGTTTTGCGTGATGTCCACACGATTTTTATAAAAAAAGGCTTACACCATTAAAATTAACTCTACGCATTATAAATGTAGTTTATTTTTTTTATCAATTTCTAATGTGGGTCTTAGTTCGCATAAACGACATCTTGCAATAACAAAGCACAAAAAAAGACATTTTCTTCAAAATCTACAAAGACGAGTCTGTTCTTGCAATCGCGATAGATAAGTAATAAATCTTGGACCTAACTCAACCTCAAAAATTATTATTCTCTTTACTAAATATATGCAGATTCAATTACGAAGGGACTAGAAATTCGAGCTCTAAATGATTCATTTTGGATTCAAAAGCAAGGACTATGCAATTTTTATAGAGATCTTGATCATTGAAATTCCATTCCATAAAACGAAAGAATTATAAATCTCCAAAATAACAGATATAAATAGCTCAAGGTGAGGATTGATCAAGACTATGTAAGGAGACAAACAACCGATCTCTCGATCAATACGGGACTTAACACTCTCCCACACGTTCAGGAGCATGAACAATAACATAACACGGGAGCTCAATATTGAGAAACACAATAATAGGGAACGATATATGGGTCTATTTTTGCATTGGGGTATTAAGTAGGCCAGATACTTTTACTCAACTCGATCGTGAAGGTTCATTTCTAGTTAGCAAGAATAAGAAATGAACCTTCACCCTAATTCAATCCCAAAAACTAGCTCATGAGACGAGAATTGCACAGTTCCAATTACGAAGATCATAACTCATTACCTCAACCAATTTGGGACTTAACAGTGACTAATTGTAATCTTGGGAATTGTTGGAATGGTAATGTCTTGGGACTTTTTACAATGAGCAACAGCAGCCTCAATTGAACCTTCAATCTCTGAAGTAAAACTGCTTCTTCTATTGAGGAAATTCAACTCATAATTGGATTTGAAGGAAGAATTAAATGATGAAAAAGAACCATCAGTACTTGAGGAAGAATTGGTTGAAGAGGAAGACAAACACTTTGTTGGAGAATGCCACCTTAAAGACAAAAACTTTGTTTGAGATGTTCCAACAACAACAACAACAACAACAACATACCCAGTGTATTCCCACAACGTGGGGTCTGGGGAGGGTAGAGTGTACGCAGACCATACCACTACCTCATAGTGAGGTAGAGAGGCTGTTTCCGATAGACCCCCGGCTCAAGACAAAATAGTCTAAAAATAGGGCTACAAAGGGCATATCAATGATACAGGATAAAAAACAAGATAAAATTACAAGCGACGGTAGGAAGTAATACGTAGTAACAAACAACAAACAGACATAACAGAGCACTGCCACACAAAACTACCACGAGGAATCCAAGAACAAGAAACTATAAGCGTAACACTACGGTTACTAGTCGGTACAATAAGGAAAAACACTCCTACCTACTAGCCTACCCCCCTTCTACCTACTACTCTTCTACCCTAATCCGCGTCCTCCACACCTTCCTCTCTAGGGTCATGTCCTCGGTAAGCTGCAACTGCGCCATGTCCTGTCGAATCACCTCTCCCCAATATTTTTTCGGTCTACCTCGTCCTCTCCTGTAACCATCCATGGCCAACCTCTCACACCTCCGCACTGGAGCATCCGTGCCTCTCCTCCTCACATGGCCGAACCATCTCAACCTCGCTTCCCGCATCTTATCTTCCACCGACGCCACACCCACCTTACTAGAACAGCTATTACCATTTGTGCAAGAAGATTTGCTAAACAAAGATTTGAGAAATGCCTTTGAAGCTTTGAACTTTTGGCTGATTAAAGAATATTTAATGAGATTGAGCTTCTTAGACCACAATTTCTTAGGACTTATATTATGGTTAACTATGCAGCTACTAGTGGTGAGTTCAAAGAAATGGTCATTTTGATTAAGTTCAAGACTCACCCTGCAAGATTGTAATGGGGAATTGTTGCAAGATCCAATTGGGGTAATCAAGAAGTTTATGCAAAAACTGTCTTCTTCTTCTTCAAAGGGTTCTGTTTGAAGGATTTTTTGGTGAAGTGGAAGGAGTTTGCCTTTGTAAAAGAGTTCATCAGCAGGGGAAGTTGTGGATTCTTTGTTATTGGTAATTGAGGCCATTTGGAACTCAAATTCTCTGTTTTGAGGGGGAGAATTACGACGTGACGAAAAGTAAGAGCAAGAGCTCACTTCAATGTCTATGTAATCTTCTTCATCTGAATGGTCCATTGATGATGGAACAGGATTTCTGGCCATTTACTCTGTGTGTGTTTTTGAAGATGCTTATGGGGGGGATTTGAGCTTGGTGAAGGGTGAAGTTTAGATGGTGTCAAGAGAGAATTATATAGAGATTGCATTGGGTGAAAGTTACTTTCACCCCCCAACTTTGTTTTAAAAAAAACAATCTTTTCCTTTAACTTTGAATAGTAAACACTTTCCCCCTTTTATATCAGTTGAACTTTTTATATAATGCTCCGAAAAACATTCACTAAGTATTACGCTCTTGCTTTAAGTTGAGCACAAGAATGTTAGAAAAGTTGTGAGAGTGTATAATACTTAAATCCTATGTTCATAAGGTTATAAGGATGTTTAGAAGAGGGGAGAAGTAGTTTGGAAGAAGTTAGAAATGTTTAAAGAAAGAAGAATCGCATAATCGCACATGACCTAACTTTAAATTAACATATCTTCTAATTAGAAATGAGCTATATATCCAATTTGTATCCCTTAAGTCTAGTTTCCAGTATTTCACCGTCATTTTCATTTTTCTACACAAAGTTATGAGCATTTTACTGAAGGCTATCAAAGAGCCCTTTTGGGTGCCACGACACCACAAAGCAGTGGCAGAGCGATGAGGTTTAAGAGCCCGTTGGGAGTGTGAAGCACCACGCGGGCATTGATCCATTTGAGCGCTTTTTGATTACAAATGTGTGGCTAATATATATATATTCTTTCATGGATTCGGATCAAAACAAGAGATTTACATTGTTTAACACTTTGTAATTCCTAAAAACCTAGGTTTTCACCCAAGAATCAAAGAGTTCTTCAAGACCTAAAACCTAGGATTTGTGGGTGGAAGCGGTATGAATCCTTTAATGGCCAAAATAAGACCTCAATTAAGGAATGGGTTGAGTAAGTAGTTGTGTTAACAATTTTGACTAAATTGTAAATTTTGAAGGATTGAATATGTGAGTTCGTTGATTTAGATGACCTTGGCAGTTGAACTGACCTAAGTTGAGGTTCCTTCCCTAAGTCAAGGATTAGATTAAAATGCGCATACTAAGTAACTTGATTTCTTTCTTTACTTTTTTCAAAATAAATTACATATAGAACAAAGTTGTGTCCACCATATATATGTTTGTTAATGAACTAAGAATTTTAGAAAATATTTAATTTCTAATATGTGTTTGATTTATTTGTTCATGCATGTTTGTATTGCTAGAACTTTCTACACATATTCATATTAATATGATCACATTCAAAAAAAACAAAAAAAGGAGAAGTATCGAACCTCCCTGAGCATGAGTGTCATATGGCCAGAGTTGGCTACCACATGCTTGTAGGTACTACTTATTTGACGCGGGAGAAATACGTCGACTATGTCATGTGTGTTGTCAGATCTTCACTACGTGTGAACTTTTTTCAGAAAAGTTATGTTTTAAAAAATAACTCAATTTTCAATTTTAGTTTTAATTATCAATTTTTTATTCAGTTTTCATGTTCAGTTTCAATTAACAAATTTACCGTATTTATTATGAGAATTCCTTGCTTTACTTCTTGTATTTCAATATATATTTATATAGTTCATACCACTTTTGTCCTTCGCTTAGAGAACTCATGTCAATGAGACTTATTGGATATCCTTTAGAGAAAATTAGTCTATTTGGGGTCTGCCACACTGTGAGTCAAATGTTGACTGCCCATGTGACGAAGCACGTGTCTAGGGGTGGATATTTTTTGATTCAATGACATGCTCCAATGATTTCTTCCCAGAGAAAAGTAGTTTTTTTTAGACTTTTGTTATCTTCATATAGCTAGTATGGTTATTCCAGGGGAATATTTCATACTTATGTATTCATACATCAGTCAAAGGCCCATAATTTGTTAGTGGACTAATTATAGTTTAGACATTTTAGCGTTAAATTACTAATCATCTTTCAAATTATTAAATTTGAAGACTTCATAATTTGAATGTTTTTGCTCAAACCAGCACTTTCATTCTTCTATAGGCGTAAAGATTTCTTTAACTTTGGGTCGTGCGTGCTGAATGATATTCTTTGAGAAGGATTTTGACATACACCAAATTTAAAGAGTGGTACATGTTAATACACAAGATTCTATTTGAATACTAATTGTTTGAATTAATACACAAGATTCTATTTGAATACTAATTATTGTCAATCTCTGACAATAATAACAACTTCAAAAATTGACGAGTGCAAAACACAAGTTATTCAAGCGTTTTGCTAATCAAAGATAATATAAAATAATAATTTTCTTCACAGGGACTAGTACAAATACTACCTCAAACAAATCTTGCTCAATATTATTCAAGAAAATAATATCTTTAGATTGATGTGATTATAAATCTCAAATAACTAATTAAAGAAATTTAATAAAACAAGGATCAATGAAAAGCACTATACAATATGTAATATATAATTATTAATAAGAGAAACAAGGTAATATGACAAGACAAATACAAGATTTCAGTGACTAGCTTCGATTATTATTTGAGATTCTCATCTAAGATTTATCAATTTTTTGAATTCAATAGTTAATTTCAAGCTTAAGAAACTCAAATCAAAACCAAGATCAACTTCAGGTTCAAATAGGCAAATTAATCGGAATATCAAAAATATTAAATTTTAAAATTAAAAATGGAAAACCCAGACATAAAAATAAATTAAGAAGGGGTTGCTAGTTGATTTCTGGTTGATTATTGAAGTTAATTCCCTAAATGGTCACCCGAGTTTGAGAATTGCATTCAAATATCATTTTTATTTTATTTAGGACAAAAATATCACTATTTTTCTCAAAAAATACTAAACACCTCAAAAGTCTTTCAATCCTAGTTGATATGTCATGTCATTAAAATCTCATTTTTTTTAATTATAGACTTATTTAACTCACTAAACTCATTTAATCAAAATTATTATATTATTTTTTTTAGAAAAATCGATTAGTTTATTAAGGAGGATTTTTCATGCTTAGAAATCATTTTCGGTACTTCAACTTTATATATATATATATATATATATATATATATTTTCTATTAGTTATTTTCCTATATAGTCTCATATTATTGAAATTGTCTACACAAATTATTTTTATATTTTAAAAGACAATAGTATCATTCAACTATCACTATTTTTCTCAAAAGATAAAATACCTCAAAAATCTTCTTTTCTAGTTGACATGTCATATCATGAAATCATCATTTTAAAAAAATAATAAACCTATTTAACTCATCAAACTCATTTAACCAAATTCATATCTACAAAAAATGTAAATTACATGGAAATTTATCTAGAAATTATACAAAGAAAATCACAAATAATCTAATTTCCTACATATTTTTTCACCAAATAAAATTCAATGAAAAAATCTTTATAGGTAATTATTACTTGGGTATTTTTGAAATCCCAAAGTTCTAAATTCCATTGTTATTGCCTCTAGAAATTTTATACTGCTGACATCATTTTCCGAAGAAATATACTCACTCATCGTAATTTATGTGATATATTTTTTTAGTCCGTCTCAAAAAAAATATTCCCTTTTAATAATTAAAAATATTTATCTTTAATTTTTTTTAATTTTACTTTTAATGAAATAATTTATAATTACATAAATATTTAAAATTTATTTTAAAAATTACATATTTCAAAAGTGTTTCTTTCTTTTTAAAATTTTGTGCGAAATTAAATGATAACATATAAATTGAAACAAAGAAAGTATAAAGTATGCAGGCTGTATTGGGAAAAAAATGATGAAGATATAAACGTGACATGGAAATTGAAAAAGAATGGGAACCACCCCCCACCCCCACGCCCCCCTTTTTTGGTTACACTTATCTTTTGTTTTTTCTTTCAAATTCCACATGTCATTAAATAATTGATTCACTTTTTATGTCGGTAACAAGTACTCCTCAGTTTTAAAAAAATGATCTATTTTTTTTAGTTCATTTAAAAAGAATGCATTTTTTTTTTAACACCACCTTAATTAATTTCAACTTTTCATATAACATATTTAATATCATAGGATTAAAGAGCATTTTGGTGCATTTGTCATAACTTTAATTTAAAATCACAAGATTCAAAGGTATTCTTTATTTTCTTAAACTCCGTGCCAAATCAAAATAAGTCATTATTTTTTAAACGAATGAAGTATGTTTTTCTGTTACTTGTGGTTTTATTTCTCAAGACAGTAATTGATCTTTGAAGTTGAGAGACTGATAAATCTAATGCTAGCAAGGGAGATTACCATGTTATGAAATCAAGGAGGCAGGATTCTCGCCGGCCAAAGGGATTTATCATCTAATATATATAATGAAAATTGATGTTATACATAGGCGGACTCAAGATTTGAGCGTGACGGGAGCACCACTATCTTTAGTACTCCAATTAAAGTAAGAATCAGTCAAACACTATAAAAAAATACGAACTCTATAGTCGAGTCTCGAACTCAAGTCGCACGCTCGCGCTCAAGGCCTAAAGTGCACGACAACCAGATGCACCAATCCAAAAAACTATATGTTTGAGGGATCCTTGTAAAGTATATGTGTTTACCATATATTTGGTACAGTTGAATTTGTAGGTGAGTCAAGAGCACACACTATGATTTAACCTTGTTTTGTGTTTGATTCGTTAGATATGCAGTTAATAAGAGATGAAAGCAACATACATTATAACAAATCAGTAAAGTAAGTAAAGCAAAGAGAACAAATCTATTGTGCTCGAGATTGATCCTAGCGTCCTTGAGAGCGTGACCGAACAACAAGAACAAACAAAAAAAAACACAAACAAAGAGATGCTCGGAGGCTAAGAATTTATTTTGTTGCTTGAGAGAGAGAAATGAGTAGAAGATGCCCTTTACAAGTGAGGAAGAGAGACTATTTATAGGTTACAAAGGTAGGCCTTGGCCAATTAGAATGTGCCACTTGGGCCCTATGATACCTAAACCTATGCCTAGGAGCCACACGTCCTATCCGTTGTGGATTGTGCCAGCTATCGCCTCTGCTCTATGCAGCTCCGTAAGAGCTCGACCGAGTCCTGGTGCAGTCTGACCAGTTTGTCTCTAATTTATTCCTTGCACCACGTCACTAAGGGCGACTAGTTCTCAGTCTCCTACCTTGCCTGAGAAGTTGCTCTTCGTTATTGCCATCTCGAGACGCCTCTCGAGACCCTTTGCCTTATTTGAACAATGGGAACCCCAGAGGGTTAACCGATTGTTGCCACGTGTCCATAGACCAAATTTACCCCATACAATATGATAGTTTTTCAAAGTATATACACATATATATAAAGCTTTTTCCGAAGTTAACGGGTGCTCGTACACCCAATAGCTCCTAATATATAGAGTTCAGAGTTGGTCCGCCCCAGTATACGTATGATTTTTCCGTGAACGTCTTACATTCTTAATTAGCAACGGGGCAAATTTTCATGCAGCATCGGCATTATCGTAGTTATTACTATATATAGTATTTCCTTTTGGAGTAACAAGAAAAGAAAATGTAACTAGTGAAATAGTAGTTATTTCTAGTTATATATAAACCGTTGAATTGAGTTTCTGTCGCTGCATGGCTAACTTTTATTCTTTTATGGGACATATTATCTCAGCTCCAGTGTGTGAATAATTTCTTCTTTTATAGTATATAAATAGGCCAACAACAATATGTTTGTTTAACAGTGATAATGTTCCTAGGCCATTGACACCTTACTTATTTAACCACATTGAAACGCATGGGACATTTTCTGGTGATCTTTTTGGTGAATATGACATATTTATGTACTATGGCTTTAATTTCATCCAGCTAAACGTTGCCCCTCTCATTCAGGCATGCAAGGTCAGCAAGGTCATGGTACAGTTGAATGCCGTCACTAGAACATTATGCATATAGCTAAGCTCCAAGGTATTATTTAGACTACTCAAGTTTAGGAGGAATCGAAATAAAACGTGTCAAGTTTAAAGGAGTTTTTAGGTGTTCTATATTTCTTTTGTCACTTCAACGCTTAAAAATATCTTCCTTTCGTTATGATATTTCTGATTGAACTATACCTATCAAAATCAAGAGTACTACATAATTTCCCAAAATGATGATTTGTCAATATCATCAAATAGGATTATAATATGCACTTTTAATGTGACTTTTGAGGACGGATTTACTCAAACTTAAAAGAATTTACTCAAAGCTACTGTTGCAAGAGTACTGTGGAAACGGATTCTCAGGTATTGCAAGTTTTATCAACTTCATACGTATATACACAAAGTACGCACTGTTTCACGTACACTTGTTGTATAGTTGCAAGTTCCTACTTGAGGCGATATATCGTCCACTTTAGTGCCACATTTATCGGGAGACAAATAATTAAACTGGCAAACACTCTACCGAACTATATATTAAAATATCTAGGATTCATAAGTTACGTCCCGAGTATCTTTAGACCACTTTTGTATTGTTTCTTCTCAACATTTTCTGATTTTTTTTTTCATACCTGATTACACATTCCTAATGCCTACTTTGTTATCATAGCTGGCGGATTCAAGATTTTGTTGTAACTTTAAGTCAGAAGGTATTAGGGATCGATCCCGCCCGCATTCAGCCAGAAGGTAAGCGCTTCAGGGTCCATCCTAAGCCATTGAACCAACCCTCAATTTGTCTATGGGTTCCCATCAGCGCAATTTTATTTATTTTTTATAATTTTCAATATATTTACAGTATTTACCGTAGCAAGTGGGGGTTCCCGTTGTAGATCCGCCCCTAGCTTCCAAGTTTAAGGATCATATATGGTAAGTCTTTCCTGATTTACTTCAACGATTTCGAAACGCTTAAAAATATCTTCCCTGATTTGTGATATTTCTAATGAGACCTATCAAAATTAGTAGATCATTTCCCAAAATGATGAATTAATTGTCAATATCATCAAATAGGATTTAATTAGAGGCACTTTTTATGTGAGTTTGTCGTGACATGCAAGTACTACCTATGACTGTCGGAGCCCCTAGTGAATAACATGCCATGTTTTGTTTTTTTCCTGGTAATACGTAACTGTGCTCTTTAATTTGACTTCAGTTGACATTTATGTTCTTCAATTTTAAGTGTGCATAAGTAGACATTTAAATTATCATAAAATTGAACAAGTAGACACACGCGACATGATTTGCCATGAGAATGTGTGCATCTCATACAATTTATCATATAAGACACGTATATCTACTTGTTCAACATTAAGATAGTTTAAGTGTTTATTTGTGTACACCCAAAGTTGAAGGGCATAACTATCAATTAAGACCAAGTTAAAAAACACATTTATGTATTATGCCTTTTTTCCCTCTGTCCAACAATTCAAACTCAAAATAATCTATCCATACTATGAAAATAATATTGTTGAAGTACAGAAAAATGATTATTAATCAACAAAAGTACGTATGCATGTGATCAAAATCACTATCTTAAGGATCCTTTATGCTGCGCAATAACGTTACATAAAATTTTGTGTCGATCGATTAGGTACACACCAAGTAATGCCTCCTATTATCATGAAACTCAAATTTGCCACAGGCATTTGGTGAAATAGTCTAATTCCCCCTAATATTTACTCCATCGTAAAAATAAACGGAGAGAGTATTATTTACGGGGACATAAATCTGTAATTCAGTGTGTGAATGTTTACATATTTTCCTTGAACAGTGATCATATTCCTAGGCCCCTATGAACTATTTTGGAATAAAAGTTTGTATTTTTGCATATTTATTAAAAGCTAACTGTTAAATTACATATGACACATGTGGCCAAACCTTTTTGGTGAAAATGACAAATATATATGTACTAATTCCTTGGCTTCATATTAGTTGTCAAATTTTTTCTTCTTGAGAATCAATTTAACTAATTTTAATAGTTAAATTTAATTAGATCAAATCAATATTTTATAATGTACTAGTTATTTTGTCTCGATAATTGAGAAAAAGTTTTGTTTCCTTAGTTTTTCTTGTGCACCATTTTTAGTTTACTTAGTCTATTTTTAAAGCTAAATTTGATTAGATTAATTTAATATCTTACGATTAAAATTAAAATATTTGAAAATTATATAAAAATATACAAATTGCAACTTTCTCATGCTAATTTGATAAAAAAATTTTAAAAAGTATAAATTAAAATTTATGTAATTTAACGCTAAAATTTTTTACTGTATGGCATCTAATATGAGACGACGAAGAGAGTGCAGACATTGCTAATTGACTTTTGTACGGTTGAATGAAATATAGTACTATTGTACTGAGATATTTAAATAACTTTAGTTGCTTGTGTGTGATATTTCCAATAAAGTAAGTTGTCCTGACATTGAAGTGCCACGTTGGAGACCTTTTTCAGATATTTACTCGCTTCGTTTTATATTATTTGAATATTATATTAAAAATAAATATTTTATTATATTTATTTAATTTAAAAAATTAAGAAAAGTTTATTGTTTTCTTTCAATACTATCACTATATCATCAAATGATTATATAAAGTATTAGTAGTTAAATTTAAATTTTTTTAAATATAATTAATAAAATTAATTTAGTAAATAAATCGCTAATAGATATTTTTTAAAGGAGAATCAATTCAACATCAGACAAGCATTCCGTTTTAAAAACTTTTGAATATTATGATTTTAAATTAAAAATATATAAAATATATCACAATATATATCTTTAAATCTTATAATTTTAAACATGATACGTGAAAAATTAAAATTAAAAAATTATAAAAATTTGTCAACAAAGAATTATTATTTTTAAATGAATTAAAAAAAAAGAGAAAAAATACGTTATTTTATAAAAATACATTTCCTCGATACCTTTTTTCTTGCAATTTAGTGCTTGTTTCTCTTTTTCTTCGTCTTCCATCGTGATTCGTGATCATGACCACTAATTCAAACTTTTAGAAAAAATCAAAAGGGACACATGATTATTAATCAAAGGGAAAAAGGGTTAAATTTATCCCTTTACTTTAATATATTATTTATATTTATTCCTTTTAATACTATGTGGTGAAAATTATCCTTATTATTAATAATGTTGTCAAATTTATCCTTCCAAATTCCTATTTTTGTTACCCAATTCAGTTGATTACCAATTTACAATCAAGATCCACACAAATTCTTTTGTATGAAATCTAACAGATTCATGGGTGTCTACGATTGGTCAATATGTCACTTTCATAGCCATATCTTGCATATTCATGTGTGTGTTCGATTGGTAATTTTTTTTAAAAAATATCTATTTAGAAATATAATTAAGTTTCTAAAAAATGAGAAAAATAATGTTTCTAGTGGAAGTAGAGAAAATAAATCTTACAAGTGATATTACATATTGATTGCATTCTTTTCACCCTCCAAAGCACATCGAGTTTGTTTGAATTGACTTGTTTTAAGTGCTTTTAAGTCAAAATATTTTTTAAGCACTTTGTACTGTTTCAGTAAAAAAAAAAAGTGCTTTTAAGCCCTTGTTTTAAAGCTAAAAAGATAAAAATAAGCCAGAAATTATAATAAGTTAAAATTCATAACTTATGACTTTATATTTATAAGCCAAAAACTATAAACTCATCCAAACAGACTCCTCATCTTCAACCCACTCGTGTAGCATCTTGAATAGTAATTTGTAAGCTCAATGTATTAGATATATATCTTTAATTTTCTCTTGTATGATTAAAATTTCTCTTATTAAAAACTTAATTTTAGTAGACTCGATTTTTGAGTCTCATCTTGATTGAATTTTTTGTGCTCATGCGATCTAAAATATTGATTTCTTCCCTCTCATGTGATCTAAATATTTTATCTTCGCTTAACTTTTTTTTGTTCAAAAGTAACTGTTTTCATTCAACATCTTTGCTTAACTTTTATTTTACACTACTATAAAATAGTGAAATGAAACTCTATTCTTATCTTCTTTCTTATTTTCTTGATTCACCACCTTTTAAATAATAGTAAAAATATCTAAAGAGTTTTTTTGCTAATGTTAAAATATGCATGGTATCATATTTTAACTTCTACTTATAACTTTATATGACTTTTTTTTAAAATATATTAAAAATTAATCGAATTGTACCAATATCAAAGAAAAATTAAAATAATAAAATGGTTTTAAAAGTATAATTTTAATTATACAAAATAGAATAATAAAAAGTTATTATGATATAAATTTCACAAAATAATCGTTCGAATCATACCATTAGCATCCATAAATAAGGGTGTATAAGACCGAATCGAAAATCAAATTAAACCACAAATTGAGTTAAATCGGGAAAAAATTGACTTGGTTTAGTATTGAAAAAAAACTCGACTATAATTGATTTGGTTTGATTTTAACTAAAAAAAGTCAAATCAAATTAAATCAACCTGATATTACATGTATACTATTTTAAAAATATTTTATACATAAAAATATTTACTGTGATGTAATTTATAAATATTTCTTAAACTTTTTCATAGTTGTTATCTTTTAACGTATTATTTCAAGTTTAAACTTAGAATTTTAAATGATCCAATAAATTTTATAACTCATAGGCCATAGATATTAGTAACACGCCCAAATCAATACTACTGCTAACAAAAAATTATTCAATTCAACACTAGGAATAACAATCATGTTACATATCTATTTTTTAATTTTACATAAATACATAAACTAGTTTTATTTTTCTGTTTAATATTTAGTCATGTAGTTAATACTTATTAGACTTATTTTACCATGGTTTAATACTTTTAAATTGTGATTATTTTTATTATAACTTATTAATATGCAATATTTATTCTATGTGATTTCATTATTTTTTTATTAAATATTTTAGTGTCACCACTCATTCTTTGTGTTATTTTTTAAAAGAAATATCTTAGATAGTTGTATCTTGCTATGACTAAATAAATATTTGAAGCACAAGTTAATTATATGTTTGTTTAAAGACTTTACCGGAAAAACTCGAAAGAACCCAAAAAATTCGAGGAAATCGAAAAAACTCGAGGTTGGAAAACTCGACTTTTATTAATTTGGTTGGGTTTATAAATTTAAAAACTCAATATTAATTTGATTTGATATTTAAAAAATCTGAATCAAACCGATTTATGTACACCTCTACCTTGGACATGACTACAAATGTTCATTATTTTATTAAATGTTTTATGTGGAAATTAAAGAAATTCTTTTTCCTGCATGTCTGAGTACTCAGCCAGTCCTAAAGCTTGGGAAGTCTTGGATTGTGAGTAACTGGTAAGTACTTTTTTAAATTTGGAAAATTTTGGATTGTGAGGAATTGGTACGTATTTTTTAATTCTTAATTAAAATTTTTAAATTTGAGTTCTGAATATTATAGAATGGTTTTTAATAAAGAACGCTTTATTCTCAAAGTGAGATTTTTATATAAGAATCCAAACTAATCGAGCTTCAAAACGTATAACGGATACCAAAAGGAAAAAAACAAGAGGCTCGGAAAGTCTATGAACAATCAACTGCACAATATTATTTAACATTTGTAAATAGAATAAGGATTATTTTAGGATGCAACCAATCATCATTGAAAATAAACAAAAAGAGAAAGCATCCCCTCAGCTGTTGACACACAAAATTGTGAACACTCAAATAAATCATCTCATGAATTTATGGCAAATTCAAGGAAGAAATCAGTTTCATACATTCATTTCTCTGCCTACCTATTTTAATATGACGTGATATTATCTGTTTTGAGTCAAATTTCCATGGTTCACATAATTAAAAGCATTTATATACCTTATGGTAGTAACTTATTATTATAAGGTGACAAGAACAAGTCGGTTTTCACATCTTTACTCTCCTATTTCTATAATTACCTGAATGAATCATCGGTTTTACAGATACCCTTAATATAGTATGTTATTATCTGTTTTAGTTAAAGCCTCACAGTTTTTTCAAAAAAGCCTTACACCATTAAGAGTATTTCTACTATGTACGTAGTTTACGACCATATCAATTTCTAATATGGGTCATTGTTCGCATAAATACATCTTGCAATAACAAAGAAAAGAAAAAAGACATTTATTCAAAATTTGCAAAGACGAGGCCTTTCTTGCAACCGTGCTAATAAGCGGCATATTTTAGAGCTAACTGAATCTGAAAAACTATTATTCCCTTTACCAAAATATGCAGATTCAATCACGAATTGATTAGATATCGAAGCTTTAAATGATTCATTCTTGACTAAAAAAACAAGGACTTCGTAATTCCTATAGATCTAATTCATTGAAATTACATCCAATAAAATGGAAGAATTATAAATTTCCAAACTAATAAATTGAAATAGCTCAAGGTGAAGATACGCCAAGACCATATAAAGAGACCAATAAACTATAGCTATATCTCACCCAATGTGGAACTTAAACCCTCTTCCATACGCCCATGAGCATGAATAACATAACAAAGGAGCTCAACATTGAGAAATACAACAAGGAATCAATGGATCTATTTTGCATTACAGATAAATTTGGCACAAAATAATTATCTTTTTCATAATGAACAAGATAATATGTTATCCTAAAATCGTAACACTATATTTTACTAGAAGTTGTTAATAACACAAATATTACTAGCTGTTAAAATTAATTACAAAGATTCATTAGTACAAAATTTAAATAATAACAATGGTAAGAGATGAGAGACTTTATATATCGGTGAGGATTTACAAATCTGAAGAAAAATATATACATTACAAGCAAATATTGTTCAATGTAGGAGATGAAAAACCTCATGATATATTGGCAAGGGTTACAAATCTGAAGAAAAATTTATACAAATCAAGTAAAACAAATCTGAAGTAAATTCGTACAAATCAAGCAAAACAAATTTGAAATAACATATAGGGCTTTTTTATAAAATATAAAAGTTTGAGGAAAATTTTAAAATTTAAAAAGAGACCAACAATTATATTTTGTCCCAAAAACAGGTTTGAAGCAGGTTTTGAGATTTGAAAACTAGTCTTTCAAAAAACTAGATAATTTTTATGAAAATAACATAAATTTGGCAAAAAAAAAATTCAAAAAAAAATTCAAAATATATGGTCAAACAGGTCTGAATCATCCAAGCGCTTAAAGATATCTTTCCTTTCAATAATATTTCCAAATCTAGACCTGTCAAAAAACAAAATCGAGAGTACATGATTTCCCAAAATGATGATTTACAATATGCACTTTTATCTTCCCTTTTTCTTATAGTGACAAAATGCATGCCTGGGCCATTTGTTATATGTACCTTTTCAAATATATATTTTTTGGTTTAGTGCTTGTTTTCTTTTATTTCTTTGTCATGTGCTGTCCAAATAATTCAAATTTTAAAAGAATTTACTCAAAGTTACTATTGCAAGATACTGTGGAAACAAATTTTCACGTATTGCAAGATTATCAACTTCATACATACACAAAATGCGCCAATTTCACACTTGTATAATTGCATATTCCTACCTGAGGCGATGTATCATCCACTTTTGTGCCACATTTATTGGGAGGCAAATATGATGGTACACTCTAACAAACTATGAAAATATCTGGGATTCATAAGTTGAGATCCCAAGTATTTTTAGAACACTTTTGGATTGTTTCTTCTCAACATATTTCGAAAAACTAATATTTTTCTTCATACCTACACATCCCTAATGACTCCTAATATCATGGAACTCAAAGTCAAATGTTGATTCTAGATTTTGTTAGTTTAGGGGTTCGTCCTTTTAATCATTTTGTATTACTGAATTGTAAGTACTACTTTTACATATTAAATGAAGTTCTTATTAGAATCTGTCCCAAGCCTCCAAAGGACCCTATCAATTTAATAGGTGGCAACTTTTAAGTTTACAGAACAGGTTAACTTTAAATAAAATGATTATCCATTTAGAATGATTTTATATTTTTAAAAAAAGATATCAAGTTTAGGCTAATTAAAGCTATTCATGAAATCGATCGAATTATATCAAAAGTGGCACATGCATTTGTTGAAATAGTTATTTCTTGTTATAAGTCGTTGAATTGAGTTTTATTTTTGTCGTGATATGTCAGACTTTTATTCTTTATGAGACATATTATATTATTTCTGCTCCAGTGTGTGAATAATTCCATTTTTTTTAGGTGTGTAGGGCCAACAATGATCATGTTTGATGTTCCTATATAGCATTATAGAAAGAAGACAGAATCTTCAATGAGTGGAAACAAGCAACCTTACTAAGAAAGTTGTTGAGTAAGGCCGGCTTTCGAGCCCAAGCCCCTTGTATAGGTTGGGCGCTTGAGCGCATCTTTCTCATATCGATCAAGGCTTTCCTTGAGTTTGAAATAAGGGGCAAGAAGCAAGGGCGTAGCAGCTGCGAGAAGTTGCGCCTTAGCGCATCCCTTTTCTTGCAGGAGTGCTAACGCGCGATCTTACATTTTCTTCTGCTTGCTCTGCAGTACGAGCCTCATACAGAGTCGCGCTCCTTTAATATGATGAGAAGAAGGGGGGCCGGCATTATAGACCCTGTGACTTATTTTGAATAAGCCCAAACTATATAACTATTTGTTGAAAATGACAATATTTATGTAACGTAACCAACTTAGTGACTTTTGTACAATTGAATATACACTAGTAACTGAGTATAACATTAATGTTTAACCACAAATTTTGGTTATAAGGTCGAACAACCAAATTTACGAAATCAATAGGGCACAACCGCACAAGCAATAATATGATTAAACCAAATTCAGTTGATCCTTTGATAATGTTATGACGGTGAAAATAACGTAATAATTATGATAACAAAGTAAATAATCAAGCAGAAATAATAAAGAGAGAGAAGAAGTATGTACGTAATTTTTATTGATTGATCTGACACTATGAGTTGATCGATAACAAACAATAGTAATAAGTATCACATGATCAATGTTTTTGCCTAGAGTTTTTGTATGTATATGTATGTATGTATTACAATGGTGGGAATAGAGGTACATTTATAGGATAGTCTAATGCTAGCTAACTCATAGCGAGCACCTCTACTACATGTCTTGAGTATAAGATCGTGGTTGTTGAACGTGATAATCTATGGGATTCCAAATATTTCAGAGTTGGTTGGTGCTATTGGGAACGATGATTGTGTAGGTACCTTGACCTTCCGGGTGGATCATTCTGATTCTGAAACATTGCTATCCGGTATAAGTGAAGCAAATGAGTCCAAGTACTCGGATAGTTAAGTGTTCTTCAATATTTGGCCAAGCTGGCAGTGGTTGACTCGGGGTTGATTATGCAGTCGCTTCATACTTGTCATGTATCCGGTCAAAGAGTGTTCATCCCGAAATATTTATTATCAATACAAACATCAATTTCAAGTACTCTCTTTTTTCTTTAACTGCAACGAAATATTAATCGTTGAAACGCTTAAAAATATCTTCCCTAGCTTGTTTGTGATATTTCTAAATCCAGACCTGTCAAAATTAGGAGTACGTTATTTCCCAAAATATGATAATGGTCGATAACATAAAATAGGATTAGACGCACTTTTATGTCATGAATTTTTGTCGTGACATGCAAGTACTACCTATGACTGTCTGGAGCCCCTAGTGAAATAACATGCCATGGATTTTTCTTCATTTTCTTTTCCCTCTGTCCAATGAATTCAAACTCAAAATAATCTACTCAACCATATGGAAATATTATTGAAGTATATGATCAACTAAAGTACGTATATTAATCAACAAAAGTACTTATATGATCAATATCTATCTTAATTGGATCTTTTATATATATATGCTTATCAATAAAACATTACGTAAAATATTGTGTACACTACTAAACTGTTCGGATTTTAGTAGACAACCATATGTATGATACTGGGGCGGCTAAGGATCAAGTTGATAGTTTTTCTTACATCTCCCCCTCCCGAAGCCCAATTCTTGAACAATAACAATCAGTTCAGATATTCACAACTGGATTCTCTTTCGGATAGATCCTGAAAGGAGAAGGAAGGTTGAAATGCCAACATGTGTCTGTTATATTAAATTTACCCGATAATTCTTATTTTGAAAACGTTCAATACTAAAGTCATTGAATGGGTAATTAGCGTCAATCCCTGAACTATGTAACGTACTTATTGATCGACTAGGTGCACATCTGGCCAGTAATGCCTCCTATTATATCATGAAACTCAAATGTGGCACATGCATCTATTGAAATAGTTAATTTCTAGTTATAAGCCGTGGAATTGAGTTTATTTCTTGTTTTAATTAAACCCCCCCCCCCCCCCCCCCCCCAAAAGAGAGAGAGAGTTTAATTAATTCTTGTAGCAGCATGCCCTAATTTTATTCTTTATGGGGAGTGGGGACATAATATCTAATTCAGTGTGTGAATGTTTATATATGTTCCTTGAACAGTGATCATATATATTCTTAGGCCCCTATGACCTAACTATTTTGGAACAAAGTTGTGTATTTATGCATACTTCTGAACAGCTAACTGTTATACTCTTGATCACACATATGATACATATGGGCAGGTCTTTCTGGTGAAAAATGACATATATTTGTGTACTACTCCTTCCATTAATGTTATTGTAGTCGTCTTATTTTGCTTCTCAAGAGTTAAAATTTAGATATTTAAAAGTTATACAAAAAATTATTCTCTCTATTTCAATTTATGTGACACTTTTTGCTTCTCGAAAATCAAACAGTTTAAGTTTGACCGTGAATTTGGACATAAAATTTTCAAGTTTTTTGAAATAAAATTTATATATTTGAAAACTACGTAAAAAGTACAATAAGTTACAACAATTGACAATTAAAAATATTTAAATGATATATAAAAAAATTATGGTCAAAGATAGACTTGTTTGAATCTCGAAATCTGAAAGGTGCATGCCACATTAATTGGGACGGAAGGAGTACTTCTTTCATTTCATTTTGTTTGCCTTACTTTTTTTTATAGTCCGTTTTAAAAAGAATGATTTTTTTTAGCAACTCTTTAATTCTAAATTTTCATATGGTATGTTTAAGACCATAAAATTAAAGAATATTTACATTTTACATATCGTTAGCTTAAAACCACAAAATTTAAATGTATTCTTTACTTTGTTAAATTTCATATCAAGTCAAAACCTGATAAACAAATTGAAACTGAGGATTAAGTCAAAACCTGATAAACAAATTGACACGAAGGAACTACCAACTTTTTTATATTAATTTGATGAAAAATATACTCTCTCCATTTCAAAAAGAATGATCTACTTTCCTTTTTAGTTCATTTAAAAAAGAATGATCCTTTCCGTTTTTGCAACACTTTAATTCTAATTTTTCACGTGACATGTTTAAGACCACAAGATTAAAGAGTATTTTGGTACATTTGACATAACTGTCTTTAATTTAAGACCACAAGACTCAAAAGACTTTAAAAAAAATTAATTTTTTTTTTATTTTCTTAAATTTCGTACCAAGTTAAAACATATTATTTATTTTTTAAAACGGAAGGAGTATTTTAAATTTAGTACGTTCGTACATTGTCACGTACGTAGGTAACTTTTGTACGGTCAGTACTGTAAGATATTTATATTGTGTGTGATATTTCCGATAAAGTGCATTTGTCCTGACATGGAAATGCCACGTCGGAGCCCTTTTTCATGACATGGCCATTTTATATTTATATTATAGCACTACCCTTTTTTCTTGTGATTTAGTCCTTATTTTCCTTCTTTCTTTGTCATGCATTGTGATGTGGAATGGCCAGCGTGGAATACATGGTCTTTGTCGGAAAAGTTCATAGAGCTAGTGAACATTGTAAAAAAGAAGAAGATTAATATAGCGCGTGTATAGGAGATCAAATCTGTAGGTATCAAGGGTCGGAATATGGATAGGTTTAAGTTGCGCTACTCAAGAGACTCGAGGAATAGAAATAGAATATGCATTTTAGTAGATGAAGACTCTAGGAAGCAAGTGACGGAGGTTAGAAGGATCAATAATGGAATAATGATGATTAAGCTAGTTGTTGAAGGACTTACTTTAAATATTATTAGTGCTTACGCGTCAGAAGTGGACTTGGACGAGGAGGTTAAGAAGCTCTTTTGGCTGGAGTTGGACAAGGTGGTGAAGGGTATATCGCACACCTAGAGGGTATTCATTGATGGAGATTTCAATGGCCACATTGGGGCTACTTCTAGTGGTTTTGATGATGTGTATGGAGGTTTTAGTTTTGGGGATAGATACAGAGGTGGAAGGTTAACCTCGATCCTAGATTTTGCTAAAACTTTTGAGTTGGTGATAGCTAACTCGTACTTTCCGAAGAAGGAGGACCACTTGGTTACCTTATGAATAGGGCTCATTTGGTTATTGTGAACAAGTTGTCTCGTGATTAATTATCCGAGATTAGTTATATCACAGGATTGTTATTCCACCCTCAATGTGAATAAAAAAAATACTACAAACCCCGAATAATTAATTTTGGGATAAGTTATCCCGCAAGTTTATCTCAACCAAATATTGAATAAACTCATTCTAAAATTAATTCCAGAATTAATCATTATTTATCCTTCGTACGAAACGAGCTCTTATAATACAATTATTTATACTAGGAAATTTTAAGTAACGCTTCGAAAAAGGTGGGCATCTCTTACGTGACTACAAAACTCTTTAAATTTGACAGTAAATTTTGTTTATATATTGAAATTACAATTTATTTCAATTGAGTATTTGAACATACAATAAAAAATTTCTATTAAATATTTTTAATTCAAATTTTGAAAATGAACAAATAATAAAATATTTCTATCAATCACTTTTAATTCAAATTTTAAAAGAAAGCTTTCTATGTGTGTTCTAAAGTGCTTACATTGATAAATTGACCATTTATTTTTTATAATTATACACATTAAATTTGATATCAATCATTCCTTCAGAGAAGCAAATAGACCAGCAGACAAATTAGCAGGTATAAGCCACAATTTTGATTAGGATCCATGTCTTTCAACTCCTTTCAATAATCATGTACAAAATTTGGTATACCAAATTCAAAGTGTAACTTTTTGCACATGCAATAATTAATGGAGATAAAATTTACCAAAGAAAAAAATTTATACACATTTGTCTTAGTAAGTCATAAAATCTCAAACGTGTTTCAATTGAGGTTGATGCACATAATTAAAGAGATGATATGTTTTATGTAATTAATTTAACTACCTAATAGATGTCTGAGAACACGCGCAAAAAAAAATGAATTGAAAGTGTATCTAATAGAAACACGTTACCATGTATTTAAATGCTTAATTGAAACAAGCCGTAATTCGAGTATCTGAAATTTAATCATTTTCATCTGTGGAAAGAAATTCTTTTTTCTGCATGTCTGAGCACTCACTACTCAGTGAGTTCTAAAGCTTGAAAAGTCTCGGATCGAAGTGGAGTGATAAATACTACTCCAATCTTAATTATTGATCTCGAATCCTGAGTATGTAATCGCTTTTGATAAAGAATGTTTCTTTTGAAAGTGAAATTTTCCGATGCAAACTCAGATTAACTGTGTCCCAAAACGTGTAGCGGATGTCGAACTGGAAAAAAAACGTGGAAAGTCAATGAACAATCAACTGCACAATTTAACATTGGTAAATAAAATAATCCAATCATTGAAAATAAATAAAAGAAGAAAGCAACCCCTCAGCTGTTGACATAAAAAATTAAATTGTGAATACTCAAATAAATCATGTCATGAATTAATTAATTGCAAATTCTAGCTAGAACCAATTTCACATATTTATTTCGCTGCAAACTATTCTCCTTGGTCCCTGCATACTTAGATATTTTAATGTGACGTGATATTATTTGTTTTGAGTCAAATTCACATTATTTATATGATTAAAAGCATCCATATACCTTGTAGTTATAGCTTATTTTTCTTATCAAACTTTCAAATATGAAACATTTGTTCACAGGCTCAACAATTTTTTCGTCGAACTAAGTACCACATGGGCTCATTATGGACTTATTTGAAAATTTACTGTGTCATATCCATATCCAAATTACATGTAATGATAGTAAATCGCCTTATAGACGGGTAAAGGCAGCAAGTCGGCCCATTCCACATCATTACTCTGCTATTTCTATACTCATTTGAACGAATCATCGACTTTGGTTGAAGTCTTACAGTCTTTTTCAAAAGGCCTCACAACATTAAAAGTATCTCTATATCTTATATGTACGCATATAGTTTATTATAATCATATCAATTTCTAATGTGGTTCTTTGTTCGCATAAATACATCTTGCAATAACAAAGAAAAGAAAAAAGACATCAATTAAGAATTTGCTAAGGCGAGACCTTTCTTGCTACCATTGTACAAGCGATATACTTTAGACCTAACTCAACCTCAAAAGTTATTATTCACTTTTACCAAAATATGCAGATTCAATCACCAAATTGACTAGATATCAGAGCTCTAAATGATTCATTTTGGACTTAGAAGCAAGGACTTCGCGATTATTATAAATCTAATTCATTGAAATTACATCCAATAAAGCGAAAGAATTGTAAATCTCCAAAATAATAGATAGAAATAGTTCAAGGTGAAAATTGACCAAGAACATGTAAGTAGACAAACAACCTATCTCTCGGCCAATGTGGGACTTAACACTCATCCACACACTTAGGAGTGTGAGCACATACAGAGGAGCCCAATATTTAGAAATACATTAACTGGGAATCAATAGGTCTATTTAGCAGTGCGGGAGCAAGATAAGCTAGATGTTTTTACTCAATTCGAGAAGGTCCATTTCTAGTTAGCAAGAACAAGAAATGAAGCTTCGCCCTAACTCAATCCCAAAAATTAACTTACAAGGAGAGAATTATCCAATTCCATTTGCGACGATCACAACTCATTTCTTCAACAGTGATCAATTGTAATCTTGGAAATTGTTGGAATGATAAGGTCTTGAGACTTTTTACAATGAGCAACAGCAGCCTCAATTGAACCTTCAATCTCTGAAGTGAAACTGCTGCTACTCTTGAGGAAATTCAACTCATAATTGGAGTTGAAGGAATAATTAGATGATGAGAAAGAACCATCAGTACTTAAGGAAGAATTGGTTGAAGAGGAAGACAAACACTTTGTTGGAGAATGCCACCTTAAAGACTAAAACTTTGTTTGAGATGTTCCTTAGTAGTATTTTCCAAAGGGGTTTTTTTCTTGGACATTTTGATGTCCTTACTAGAACAACTGTTACCATTTGTACAAGAAGAATTGGTAAACCAAGATTTGAGGAATGCCCTTGAAGCTTTGAACTTTTGGCTGATTAAAGAATGCTTAATGAGCTTAGACCACAAATTCTTAGGACTATGGTTGACTATGCAGCTACTAGTGGTGAGTTCAAAGAAATGGTCATTTGGATTAAGTTCAAAACTCACCCTGCAAGATTGTAATGGGGAACCAATTGGGGTGATCAACAAGTTTATGCAAAAGCTATCTTCTTCTTCTTTTTCAACGGGCTCTGTTCGTTGGAATTTGTGGTGAAGTGGAAGGAGTTTGCCTCTGTAAAAGAGTTCATCAGCAGGGGAAGTTGTGGATTCCTTGTTATTGGTAATTGAGGCCATTTGAAACTCAAATTCCCTGTTTTGAGGGGAAGAATTAGGACATGATGAAATGTAAGAGAAAGAGCTCACTTCAATGTCTATGTACTCTTCATCATATGAGTGGTCCATTGATGATGGAGGAGGATTTCTGGCCGTTTACTTGGAATTTGAAAAAAGAAAAAAAGAGGGAGTGTGTATTTTTGAAGGTGCTTGTGGGGGGGAGTTGAGCTTGGTGAAGGGTAAAAGAGCTTGAAGTTTAGATGGTGTCAAGAAAGAATTATATAGATATTGGATGACCGCTCAAGTTTGTTTCATAAACTAACCTTTTCTTCTAATTTGGCATAATAAATACACTTGGCATTTAACTTGGCCTCGGCTGGCATTTATGCCCATCGACTTTGATTGTGTACAAATCGCCACTTAAACTATCATAAAGTTGAACAAGTAGGCATACACGTCCTATATGGCAAATCGCGTGAGATTTTCCATGTGGGACGTGTGTGTCTGCTTGTTCAACTTTTATGATAGTTTAAGGGCGTATTTGTGCACACCCAAAGTTGGAAGACATAGATGTCAGCTGAGGCCAAGTTAAATAGCATGTATATATATTATGCCCTCTAATTTTGAATAGTAGACATTTCCACTCTCTTATGTCAGTGGAACTTTTTATGTAACGCTCTAGAAATTTTTGCCAAGTATTATGCACTTGCTTAGGTGGTAAGTTGGGCACAAGGGTGTTAGAAATGTCCTGAGAGTGTATAATACTTGGATCTTATTTTCGTAAGGTTTTAAGGATGTCTAGTTGGGAAGAAGTTGGAAATGCTGAAGGGAAAAAGACAATCATAGTTAAAAATATTTTTCTAGAGCAGGGAGTCTATTAGAAACACCCTTTCTATCCCCACAAAGGTATAGAATAAGGTCTACGCAAACCTCATCCTTCCCAAATCTTATTTAACGAATCACACTAAATATGTTATTATTATAGTATTATTTTCAGATTGTATTATTATTTCAATGGAATATCTCATCCTTTAGTTAATTTTAAGATATTTTACCATTGCTTTACTATTCATCTTTCAGCTAGTTCATGATTCGCTTAACGAATAGTACAGATTGAGTGTCAATTACATTAATTCTACCCCAATTTGGGGGCGTTAAATTTTAATTATCTATTTTATCTTCTAAATTATCAACATTTATATATTTTTTCTTTACCTTTTAATATCAGGATATTTTTTCTTCTTTAACTCTATGTCACGGAGTTAACTAAAAGACAAATAGTAAATCTTATTTCTGCAATGAGAGAAAAAATGAAATGTATGAAACAATCATATAAGATAATAATACTGCATTGAATGATGATTAAATGAGCAAAACAAAAAAAATAGAATAAATATAATTTGCTTGTATCAACAAATTTATAAGCATAAGCTCAAAAATCTATTTTAATGTATTTTAAGAATATAAAAAAGGAAAAAATAGATAAAATATTTCTTGGATTAAATTTCTTACACAAAAAATAGCTCACTTATTTTTTATAACACACACTGGCCATTAGGCCACATTTATCACTGCCTGCATCTTGTATCTTCTGAATCAATTTTTGCATGCATTTTTTTTTTTGCTTGAATCAACTGCTGCAATGTATAAGTATTGTATAAACAATGTATATGAATGTATATATATCTCCGATACATAGTTATACATCATATATACACGATCAATATATTACATATACATGTGACGATTCTTATTGAAAAGAAATTTTGACAGTGGTACATTTACATAAAAATCCCTAAAATCTTTCGATGACTTATCAACTAGCTTGCTTGAGAAATAGTTTTATAAAAAGGCAAAATCCATAAATACAGATACTGAAACTTGACTTAAACTGTAACTTTGACGCTTAAAGTTACTCAATAATAAGTAGACATTTCAACTTGACACAAGTATTCTCATGGACAACCCCGCCGTGCAGGTAGGGGTGTGCATTATTGGGATTAAACCGAAAAATCAAACCAAATTACACCAAATTTTAATTTGAATTAGTTTTTTGATTTTTTGGTTTGATTTTGGATTAAGAATTTACTTTTTTTGATTTTTTGATTTGGTTTCGGATTTAGAAAAATAAAAACCAAAAAAACAAAAAAACCGAATATATATATATAAAATACTATAATAAAAAACTAAAAAGCCAATTATGATTTAGTTTATATTTTATGTTTGGACATCTATTGATCTACTTTTTGGTATCGTATTTTGATATTTTATTCGTGACTTATTTTAGAAAGTATAGATTCAATATTATTACTTCTCCTTGTATATAATTTTTATTTTTTTCAACATCCAAATATAACTTTAATTATGTTATTAATTATTAACATAACCGAATAGCCGAACCGAAAAAAGCCAAATCAAATAGAGAAAAATCGAACCAAATCAAATTTATTTTGGTTCAAATTGGGTTGCACCTTTATAAAACTGAAAACTGAAAACTGAAAAATCGAAACCGAATAATACAAAACCAAATCGAAAAATCGAATGCACACCCCTACGTGCAGGCTTAGAGTTTAAGTTACAATCGCAAATGCCATGAAAAACATTTAATAGAAAAAGAATAATAAAAACGTTAGAAAATTCCCTTGTTATGTTTTGTGATTGTTATTTTAGTATTATGTACATTAGAAAAATACCAATAACAGCAATATACTCAGTGTAATTTTTTAATTGGGATTTGAAAAGGGTAAACTGTAAGCAGACTTATTCTTACCCCATAAAAATAGAAAGGTTATTTTCGATACACAGACTTAACTAACACATTTCGAAATAATTTGAAAAATAGAATACATAAATAGGAGACGTAACAACAACGAACATTAAAAAAAATCCTTAATAAAGTTATATTTCTTTTTTCTCTTGTTTCCTGTTGTGCATATAGAATTTCAGTTTTGATTATCATTAGTGATAAATTTTCTTCTGTTTTTTTTTGAAAATTTATTTAACGTTAATTATATTGTCTATTTATGAATTCGTTATAATTAATATCTACCTTTATCTTTAAAATTTCATTTGTATTACATGCATTGCGTAAATGTTTGTTAAGTATTCACTTTTTTATAGGAGATTTTATATCATGAATGAGGGAATCATTATAGATAGTGTGTCCGAGCGGCGTATTTTTTGTTTTACGTCCCGTAGATTCTTTGATTTCTTTTTTTAAACAATATAAGAAAACACCAATTTTAATCCATTTGATTCGACTTTTACCTAAAAAGTGCCAAATTAATAAGTCAGTTTGTTAAAGTACAAGCTAAACCAATAGTTTGATTTTTTCAATTTATTTGGCAATTTTTTAACTTCTCTGCCAAATTAATAAGTCAGTTTGTTAAAGTACAGACTTTTCTGCCAAGTGGATAATTTATAGTGATACCATATTCTTGATCCATTTTTATATTTCATGAAAAAAGAAAAGAAAGAAAGAAAGAACATGAGAAAGGAAAATGAAATAATTCGCCATCGACGAATGTTGAAACTCAAATTTTAAAATTGAACCTGTTGTAAACATGAATTATTTAGAGTAAATAATATATTAAAAGATTCGAAACATTGAGAGGAGGTCATAACTTAAATTTGGGATTGTTTAGAGGAGATTTGAGTTGTCGATATTGAAAAGAATATATGTATATGTAAATATTATATAAACAACATATATGAATATATATATGATTATACAATATCGATACATTATATATATATATATAAAATTATTTTTATTGATTCTTGTTTGTTGCCTGTACTATTACGTAAGAAGCCAAAACTTGAGCTTGAATTGTGCTCAAAATGATCTGCCAATGACTATGAGTTTGTCAAGTCCATTCGGCCCACCAAATTAATCGGTGTCTTAGAGGTTTGAATTAAATTTGGGCGTATTGTCAAGCCCATTCAGCTTCAGGCCATCAGACTTAAATCTCTCTCTCTCTCTTTGGGTTTATAATAGGGGAAAGGACACCCTATGGCCACTCGGCCAAACAAATTTCATCAAAAGTGATTGTTTCAAACTTAACTCATTATATAGCCACTCGGCCAATTTAATTCCATTAAATGGTCATTTTTAAATTGTTATATAGAATTTTTAAATTTAATTCCATTAAATTGTTATATAGAATATGTATTTGTATAAAATGTGTATAGAACTCTCCTCCCCCATGCTCTCGGCGCACGATAGTTATCTTGTGTCACTGTGAATCACCATGGGAAAGGGGCGAGGAAGGGGACGAGGAAGACCAAAATTGACGACCCTAGCTGTTTTTGGAACCACAGTTAGTGCTAAAGAAGCTGCGAAGAAGACGAAGGTAACTGCAACTAGTTCACAATAACGGAATAAAAGAGAACAAACACCAGGAGGGTTGAATGGACCGGGAAGCATAGCTAATGGTAGTGGTCAAACGGATACAATAAAGGAAACAAGGGAACATATGATATGAATTTTACCGAATCGCAGACTAGGTCAATGGAACAGTACTCACCACTGGTTGTACCTAATCCTATAGCTGCTCCAATCACTCGATTAGGGGAAAACTTGATAGGGAAATCAATTAATAGTGGTGAGGCGCAAGTAACAGAGCAAAGGCCTAAGATGAAATCTCAGATTGCTGGTGTCCAGCCAATGGAACAGTGTTTATCTACAGATGGTCATATGCGAGTGACCAAAGAGTTTGGTCAAGGATTGCAACAACAACTGCACCACCACTTGGAAGATGATAAAATCCACGAAGAAAACCCAGTCCAGCCTGAAAATCCAAGGGTTAATCAGTTTAAGAAGAATCGATTAGCTTCACATGGTATGCCTCTTAATTACATCCCCCCTACTATTATGAATGGTGAGATATTTGTGCAATTGGATAAGAAAGAGGTAGAAAAGGAAGATGTTAAATGGAGATGTGCTTTTATAGCATATGTAATTGGTGAATTGCCTGGGTATAATTACATGAGGAGATATATTGATAGAACTTGGGTAGATATTGATGTACCAGACGTATACCTTCATGAAGATGGCTATTATGTTATCAAGTTCCAGAATTTGGAGGATATACAGCATATGTTGTACTCTGGACCTCATACAATCAGCAACAGACCTATCATACTGAAGCAATGGTCAGCAAATTTTTACTTTAACACAGAGTTTCTAACAGAAATCCCTTTATGGGTCAACTTTCCAAACTTGCCTATGAACTGTTGGGGACTTGACTCTCTAAGCAGAATAGCAAGCGCTGTGGATAAGCCTATATTATCTGATGAATGCACAACTAAGCAGACCAGAATCTCTTTTGCAAGGGTATTAATAGAAGTAAATGTCACCAAAGCTCTCCCTCAGGAGGTGAATGTAATGGATCCTAATGGCCGACAATTTCAACAGAAGTTGATATTTGACTGGAAACTTGAGTATTGTGAGAAATGCTTGAAGGTTGGGCATAAATGTCATCCTCCCATAGAAGTCCACACTCAAGTACCCCCTGTACAACTACGTGACCAGCCTTTTGAGGTGCAAAGAGAAGAGGGAGGCCAAGAGTGGTTCAATAATGGATTGCTAGAGAACATGGAAAAATAGATAATCAGAACAAGGTGGTTGAAATACAGCCACATGCTAATATAGATAAGGTGTCCTCATTACAGGTCCCAAAATATGCTGACTCTAATGCTGGTGAAGGGGCAATGAAATATAAAGGGAAAGCACATGTAGTTTCTGAGGGATTAAGTTTCAAGGACTTTCCAGTCCTAAGCTCTACCATTATAAAGAATGGATTTGGACCTTTGGCTATTGCAGAAAGTGTATGGAACAAGACTAATCCACCTGACAAAGGTAGAACTTCCTCGTCTCAATGAATTGGATGGTATGAAATGTAAGGGGGGTCAATAAATGGTATAAACAAAAGAAGTTGAAGAAGTTCTTGCATATCAAACACATTCATCTTGCAGGCTTAGTAGAGACTAAAGTTAAAGAGCACAATGCTAATAAAGTTTTCAAGTGTATTGCTCCAGGTTGGCAGTGTTTAAATAACTATTCATTTGCCATAAATGGAAGGGTGTGAATTTTATGGGATGATAGAGTGTTAGAGTTGACTTACATCAAAGCAGCTTCACAGTATATTCACTGCCATATAAAGAGTAGAGTAAGTCGTCTGTCTGCTAACTGTTATATATGATTTTAATACGATTGATCAAAGAAAGTATTTATGGGAAGATCTAATAGATATTGCCCAGGGTGTCACGGGGCCTTGGCTCGTTTGGGGTGATTTTAATGTTGTTCTCACCACACAAGATAGGATGTATGGCAATCCAATCTCGGCTGCTGAGATCATAGATTTTGCTGATTGTATAAATACTGCAGGGCTCACTGAATTAAAATGGAAAAGAGACTTTTATACTTGGTGCAACAAGCATGATGCAAATGACAGGATATACAGTAGGTTGGATAGAATGTTTTGTAATGATGAATGAATATGGCACTGGGGGCATATTGTAACTGATTAGGAACTACCATATATCTCTGACCACTCCCCTATGTTGTTGCACATTATCCATGTCGCATGGGAACCTCAGTTGCCCTTTAGATTTTTTAATATATGGATTGAGCATAGTGAGTATATGAACATAGTGAAATAAAACTGGCATAGGAGGACTCATTGGGGAAAGATGAAGCATGTTTGGGAAAATTTAAAGTAGCTCAAACCAACTTTTAAGAAACTAAACAGAGAGTAATTCCAATGTATCAACAAGAAGATCATTGCTCACAGAATAAAATTGCAACGAATCCAAGAAACTCTGAGTAATGACCATTCAAATGCCTAATTCAGGAAGAGAAAAAGATTCTTATTAGCCTTGAGAAATGGTCCATGATTGAGGAGAGTGTCATGAGACAAAAAGCTAGAATGAATTGGATTACTCTAGGGGATGCTAATACTAAATATTTTGTTGCAGTTATGAAGGAGAAATAGAATAGAAAACAGATTTTGAACCTCACTTCTCTTACAGATAATGTGTTGGTCGATCCTACTGCTATCAAAGAGGAAATAGTACAGTCTTATAAGGGGTTCATGGGTACTGCTGCTTTCATCCTACCTGCAGTTGACAGGCAAGTAATGAAACAAGGCCCTATTCTGAATCATGACCAACAAATACAACTTTGTAAAGAGATTTCAATGGAAGAGCTAATGGAAGGCCTCAAAGCCTTTGGGTCAGATAAAGCACCTGGGATAGATGGCTATAATGCCACTTTTAAACATCTCTCCCGGTGATAAAAGAAGATGTAGTAGCAGTTGTGAAGGAATTTTTTCATACATGTAAAATGTACATACCTATTAATTGCACCGCAATTACTTTGATCCCCAAAACTGCTAGTCCTAAAATAATAGAAGAGTACAGGCCTATTGCATGTTGCACAATTATGTATAAGTTAATCTCCAAAGTGTTGGCTGCACAAATTCAAAGAGTTATTGCTTACATTATCTGTGAAGCACAATCAGGATTCATTCCAGGGAGAAAGATAGCTGATAATATCATCTTGGCGCATGAACTTGTCCAAGCATATAGTAGGAAGCATATCTCTACAAGATGTATGCTAAAAGTTGACCTACAAAAAGCCTATGATAGTGTGGAATGGATATATCTTAGGCTAGTTATGGAGTGTGTTGGATTCCTAATTTAGCATGGATAATAGAATGTGTGCAAACAGTTAGCTATTCTATTGGGGTGAATGGAGAATATTCTGAACCTTTTAATGCAGCAAGAAGTTTGAGACAAAGAGATCCCATGTCTCCATATCTTTTTACAATTGCTATAGAATATCTAAGTAGGTTTTTGAGTGGTCTAAAACATGATAAGATGTTTAAATTTCACCCTAAGTGTGCAAAGGTGGGAGTTACACATCTAAGTTATGCTGATGACTTATTTCTATTTGCAAGAGGAGACTTGACGTCTGTTACTGCTTTGTATAGATGTTTTACTCAGTTCTCCTTAGCTTCTGGTCTGAAAGCTAATCTAGAGTTCTAGACAAGAGTGGTTCCTATTTTGGAGGATTAGAGTAAAGAAACAAAGACAAAATTCTGCAGCTGCTTGGCTTTACTGAATGGGAGTTACTTTTTAAATACTTGGGCATTGCTTTGTCAACTAAGAAACTAACGTTGGTACAATGGAAACCTTTGATAAAGAAGATTGTTAAGTGAATTGCTTCTTGGACAGAAAAGAAGCTTTCCTATGCAGAAAAAGTCCAATTGGTGCAAACAGTGTTATTTGGTATTCAATCTTACTTGGCTCAGATGTTTGTGCTGCCTAGCAAAGTGGTGAAGACTATTGAGGCATATCGTAGAAGTTATATTTGGTATGACACCAACACTATTACCAGGAGAGCATTGGTGGCTTGGGATAGGTTATGCACTCTAAAGTTTGTTGGAGGCTTTAATATTATCAATATGCAAACTTGGAATAAGACAGCTATTGCGAAGGTGTTCTTGGACCTCATGCACAAGCAGGATAGACTATGGATTCGATGGATACATGCTTATTATATAAAAGCGCAGGACCCTCATCTCATGGATGTCCAAAAGCAAGCTTGTTGGATGACAAGGAAGATTTTTTAAGCTAGAAGAGTATGGGAGCAATGTCAACACACTGTCACTAAGCCTAAAGGGTTGATCCGACAAATTTATTATAAGATACTTAGTGATGAAGTTCGAGTGCCATGGAAATGCATAATGTTTGCAAATAGTGCAGGGCCTAAAGCTATATTTACAATGTGGCTTCTACTAGATGCTGGACTTCTCACCAAAGATAGGTTGATACGTTGGGGTATAGATGTTTCTACAACTTGTGTTCTTTGTCATGAGGAGATAGAGAGCAAGGACCATTTATTTGTGCACTGTACTTTCACCAAACAGCTATGGGCCACAGTATTAGGATGGATGCAAAGACAGGCTCACCACAGTAATAACTGGGAAGATCATTTGCAATGGGTAATTCAGAGTGCAAAAGGGAAGACTCGGGGAGCCCAAATCTTTAAGATGATTTATGTAGAAACTGTTTATGCAATATGGTTGGAGCAGAATCAAAGAGTTTTTGAGCAAAAGTAGATGGAGATTATACAGATAGCTAGAAGGGTGTCTTACTTATGTAATGTTTGAGCTACTCGAAGTGTAGACATATAGTGCGGGATTGGATGATGTAACAATTATTTCCTTTTTGTAACTAGATAGGAGTGGTGACAGTGATAGAGTGGGTTGAGAGGTCTCTTTACAAGACTAAGCTAACAGTGATTGTTGGTTGCTTTGTATTTCTGATGCAGGTGATTAATACAAAAGTTAGTTACCTAAAAAAAGGATGTGTATAGAAATTGTATCATTGTTGTATAGAATATGTATCTATATAAGATATGTATAGAAATTATATCATTGTTGCATAAATTATGTATATGTATAGAATGTGTATAGAACTTGTATCAATATGTATTATATATATTTGTATTGTATATGTGTGTCAATATTTTAGAATACTCAGATCAAAAAATAATTTTAAAAAAAATGACAAAAAAGAGCAGAAAAAAGCATTGTAAAAAATAGTAGTGAAGATTTTTTCTTAAAATAAGAAGAGGAACGAATTTACAATTAAAAAAGTAAAAAAGTTTTTTTTTTTAAAAAAGGAGCTGCAAAAATGCTTTGCTTCGAAAAAACAGAAGCAACAATTTTTTATAAAAAATAAAATGGCGGCAGTTCCCAAAATGGCTAGAAATAGGAATTTTTATTCCTTAATTATTTCATGGTATTATTTTGCACCGAAGTGCTATTTGTCATTGTCCCTTTATAATAAGGAATAGGCATACTACTAGGAGTTCATAAAGATCCGTCTATAGCAACCAATAAAAATTTAGCATTTATATGTGAAAATTGATCATGAATATCTAATGAACATTTTTTATTAGTGTACTTACTTTGTTCTGAGTAGTTAAATTATAGTGGAGCCAGAACTATAAGTTTTCTCTACAAGAGGAATGACTTAGAAGACCCCTATATTTATTTTGGTTTGTCATTTTGATTCCTGTATTTCATGGGTTTTCATCTAGACTCCTGAACCTGTTCAGAACAAGAATTTTAAACGCCTTTGACTATGTGTATTGCTCACTTGCTTTGACACGTAAAACACATCAAATCTACTTAGATAAGTTAATATCATATCATTATCTATTTATATTTTAAAAAAATAGTTTTTTGTGAAAAAAATCAAAATTTCCCCTTTTCTTAGACTATGGTGTTATTGTTGTCTATTGACTGAATTAAAAAAAAAATTGAATTTGAAAAACTAAAGATATCCAATTCGAGCTAAACAATTTGCAATTCAAAAAATTAAGGTATTTAAATATTTATTTTAAATAGGTTCATGGATCTAGATGAAATTCCACATAATATAGAGATCGAGATGATAAATCAAAATAAATACAAGAATTTTCCAAATTATTCGTGGGTTATGACTTATGACCTTGCGAGCCGCAGGCTAATACAATAGTGTAGTACAATTCTAGAAATAAAATCATTTGCATGTTGATGTAAACCTCCAATGATGATTTGCATACATCACTAAGTAAAAGTTAAGACAATTTCAATAAATTTATTACTAAATGTATAAAGATCTAAACTTCAGCACACATTTTAAAGCTACTTGAAATTTTTTTTTTTTTAAAAGATTAATAAAAGAAATTTATAATTATAGCTTGCTTCGTAGCTTCCAATCTCTAAGTGACGACATAATGCTTGAATTGACAAAGATTTTGTGTCCAATCTTTTAATAAAAGGGTATCTGATAGCTTTTCCTTGAAAGCAGTCTAAGAGTTTAACAATTGAATTTTCTATTGAAGTTCAAGTAGCAGTAGGTTACGGATTCTTAGTCAGTATTTTATTTGTCCTCTTCGACTTTCATATTTTTTTGGTCAAAATCTCCAGACATATTATTGATAATATTAGAGATTTTATTTCTGTAAAAATTGTTATTATATCACCAAAAAAGTTGTTTATAGAGTGTCAAAGAGCGTATTGTTATAATTTTTCATATTAATTATCGAGTTCTATGGCAATTATTCCAAATAAAAAAGATAATTGAAAATTTATCCAAAAATAATAAAAGTAAAATAATATAGTCAAACAAAGCGTATGTAACAACTAAACTACCTTTTAAACAAATTTTCTAATTGGAGGTGGTCTTTCATGATTTTTAAGAAAATCTTTTAGAATATAATTTAAATCAAACGTAAAAATAAAGTAAAGTCAAATTTTTTATTCGTGAATAAAACACCTAATTAAGAAAAAGAAAGTGTACTCAAACCCTCACTACACTTGATTAAAACAACAATAAATTTTGCTCCAAATTCATGAATAAACGAAGATCGATAGTTTAGATCAAACAAGGTCCACCAAATTATAGGTAAAATACTCATAGATGAAAAGTTTTAAAAAATATTAACAAAGAATACTGAATAATATCATAAAAAAAAAAAAAATTACTCCAATATGAAAGGAGAGGTTCAACATCCCAAGAAAAAAATAATCTTGCATTTTAAAAATCAACAAAACTCACTAAATATTTTTCCAAGCAAAATAGTTTGACTAAATAGGCTCTAATTTTCATATGTCGTCGTGAATTATGATTCTACAAAAACTAAATTGGAAAACCAAATTCTTTATTATTATTATTATTATTGTTGTTGTTGTTGTGTTATTATTATTATTATTATTATTATTATTGTTATTATTATTATTATTATTATCCACTTATAAAGTTTTATTCTACCGACATGAAACTTTTTCTGTTCATTATAAACATATGATGGTCAGAGCGGCCCAGTGTGTTGCTTTAATAACTAAAGTATGTATTGATGTTATATTCTTGTGAAAGAAATGTTAAAAGTGGTGTAGTATTAAGGATTTAAATATTTGATTAAAATATTAGGCTTGTTATTAGTTTATCATAGACGTTATACATCTAAATGTGCCTTTAATTTATTATTTGTAATATAAAAAATAAATGACAAGCAACGAACGTGAGAAATTGTAAAATCAATTAAAATTTGAGTACAAGGATTATAAAAGGATAATTTTACAAAATATATTATTATTATTGATAAATGTTATTATACACAAAAACTATTATAATGAGGTACAATATAAACTTGATTGTTATAGTGAATTTTGAGAATCACTCTCTAGATCATACATGTAAATAATATTTTCTTGCCTCATGTACTGATACAACCAACATCATCAATGAGCTCACATTATTTTTATTCTTCTTAAGCTTTCTCTTCGAATATTGTATATTACTCTGTCGATCTTTTTATATTCACTTGGCGTCTCTCCAAGTTTCAGAAATAATTACATAAAAATTAAGAGTCCAAAGCAAATTGCCAAACTTTTTTTTTCCTTCAAATTTCAAGTATTGCAGTATCAAAAAGTAATACTTCCTTTAAATTTATATGGCACAATTAGAGTTTTGAGAGTCAATCAAGTTTTTTTTTTTATTTGATTAAATTTTTTTTATGTTTTTTAAATATTTTAAGTTGTTAATTATTGTAATTTTTCATATTTTTTACGTAGTTTTTAAATATATAACTTTTATTTCAAAAATCTTAAAGCATCTATGTTTGAATTCATGACGGAGGAAATATCAAATTATCAACATTGTCGAATTAGGTTCCATTATTCTATCTTTTTTATTATTATTATTTTACATCTAAAAATGCTAAATTTTTTTTTGATATTTTCCTTTATAGATTTATATTATTATTTTAATTTTTATTATAAATAGATATGTCAAATTAAAAAATATGAATTCGATTATTCAAAACGGAGATTCATACTTTAACACAACTTTACAAGGGAGTTTTAAATAACTTTACATATCAAAAATTCAGAAAATAGGTTTCAAATGAATTTATATATGATTTTTTTGTTTGTTTTAACAAAACGCTTAATGTCTCTCATTAAAGTTTTACTTTAGGCCACCATATTTATTGCATCGCCCTCGGATGGTCTTGAGTTTTTCTATATCTTCTCAAGACAATAAATTGATAGCTTTAAAGAAAATGAAGCTATTTATAAAGCATAATAATATTATAAAGGGATAATTTCAAAAAAGTACACTTAGTAAATATACATTGCATTTTCGTGGCCAAAAAAGTACATTACATTTTACAGCCACATCTAAATTTGGCCATAAGTGTAAAGTAACTTTTTTTGTATAACAATGTATATATTTGTATATTGTTGTATATACAATACAGTCTTTTTATTTTGGTGATTTGCTTCTTTCTCCCCAATCTATACAAACTTATAGAATGTAGATACGTTGTATAATTATGTATATATAATGTTTAAACAATGTATCTACATTGTATAAGTGTGTATAGTATGGAGAGGAAGAAGAAAATCACTGAAATAAAAAAAACTGTATTGTATATACAACAATATACAATACAATATACAAATATATACAACAAAACGTACTTCATCTTTTTCCTCGAATTCAAGCACCAAATTCATCCAAAAACACCTAAAAACTACACTAAATCATCCAAAATTTCACATTTATGCTCCTCAATACATAATCAATCTTTTGCAATCATACTCACTCGAAGCAAAACTTATTTACGAAAATTTAATTTTCAAATTTTGAAGCTTGGAGCTTCAATAATGGCTGAACATCCAAAGTATTCATGCTATAGCTATGAAATTGTAATGTAAATTTGTTATATGCTTGGTCTATGAATTTTATAGACCCATATTCCTTTAAATGTTCATTAGTTGTAGCAATATGAACAACTATGAAGATTGCATTGTGTGTGAGAGAGAGAGTAAAATTTGGCTAAGGATGTAAAGTAACTTTCTTTTTCTATAGACATTAGGCCATTTTTTGTAAGAGCTTAAAAAGTTGATCATATTTTGCAATGTAAGATTGTCACATGCACTTTTATGTAATTTTTCCTATTATTAATGGTGGGAGGTATTTTGGATCGGGTTATCGGACGGACTTGGCGCGTAATATATTAAAAGTATTTTTGTGTTGACTTAGCCAAAGCAAGCACTCCTTCATAAAATTTTACAGGCAATCTATTTTGATAACACCATTTAATATGTAGCTATTTTAATGTTTTTTTTGCACATATATGGACTTAGGACATATGGTGTGTGAAGTTAGGCTTGACAAGATCAAATTTTGGAAAATACCTAAAGTTACATATGAGTGAAGTTCATGCATTTAAAGCTATATATGAGTGAAGTTCATGCATTTTTTTTTTAACTTCAGCCATATGTGCATAAACTTCGGACATAAATTGCTAATCAAAGTGAGGCAAATGTCACTGAATTTAGCCACATATGAATGAAGTTCAGGCAAAAATGGCTAAACTTCGACCATATATGTGTTTGAACTTCGGTCATATGAAATTTCTAATAGTGTGTCAGAAATTAGTTTAAACTTCAAACACCGTATATTTAAAAGTTGTCCCAAAGAAGTACACGTAAAAAATAATTTAAAAGTGAACACAAGTTAAATAACGACGTCAAAATTGAGTATACGTGTACTTATCCCCTTCATAAAAATTTTACGAGGCAGCCTATGTTGATAATCGAAAATTCGAGTATTCGACCTTAGTAGTGATACTTATGCCTTCAAAATATATTACTACTACTTACTATGTTTCTTGATAATACCATTAACTGGTCATTCAGTACACAATGCACATATTGTGATCAACAAACAATGATATATATAGACAACCAAATTGTTCAACAAGTGATCGATCATCTTAATACCCTTTTATATATTAGGCCTTAATATAATTGTTCAACAACTAATCAAAGTGTCTTAGTTACGTACCAACCGAAGTTTCACTCATTATACTACGTACCTAATCGATCGATCAATACTGATATATCCGATGACAATTTAGTGGTGTACACAAAATTTTGCGTAAAACCCACTAATTATACAAACGCTCTACTGCATACTTAGCCTTAGTTAATCATATACTTTTGTTGATTAATTTCGTTTAATTACCACATTTTGGTTATTATTCAGTTTCCTATACTTCAACACATGCATGCATCTCCATGCAAAGTAGATTTTTTTAGAGTTCGAATTATTGTACTACGCACTAAAAAAAATTGAAAAGGGCATGGCATGGGCATGCAGTATTCAACACTAATTAAGATCAAAAAAAGGACTCCGACAGTCATGCGTTGTACTAAAAAGTGCGTCTAATTAATCCTAGTTGATGATATTGACAATTCATCATAATTTGGGGGAAATAATGTATGTACTCACTCCCAATTTTGACAGGTCTTATTATAAATGTATCACACAAACGCAAAGTTATTTTTAAGCGTTTGGACGATTCATATTTCATTGACGCGAGAAGAAAAGTATTTGAAGTTGATGTTATACTCATGTATATACGAGCGTATATAGTCACTAAGTTGGTTATACGTCGTAGTACATGATAAATATGTGTCATTTTCAACCAAATACCTATACACAGAACATGTTTTAAAAAAGTCATAGGGACTAGGAACACTGATGACTGTTTAAACGAACATATTGCTGTTGGCATACACCTAAAACAAGAACCATTATTCACACACTGAAGAGTAAAAGTCAAGCATGTTAAGACAAAAATACTACTAAAACTCAATTCAACGCGGTTTACAAATAAGAAAATTTTGGTGGAAGCACCACCTCAGAAATGGAACATGCAATGTCTGAATCTGAATTTAGTTAAATCGCAATATGAATACCGAATATCGAATTAAAAAAAAAAAAAAAAAAAAGTTAGTGGCACATTTGAATTTCACTTGGGGACCTCAACTTAAAGCCCCGACCGACATAATAAATTAATCCTAGTAAGTGTACTTTTGGTTACTTATGATCCTACCCAAATTAGATGAGAAGAAAAATATAGTAATTAACTATATATGTTTCTTGATAATACCATTAACTGATCAGTCAATGACAGTATTTTCTGCTAATGAAATGCAGCTTAAATTAAAAGCAGGAATTTAAAAACAATTCAGTACACAAAGAAGGTTTATAAAATAATATTAAGCGTAAAAATACAATTCTTTATGTTTTATATTTTTGCTTCTCTACCCGCAATGGCAGATCTAGGATTTTAAGGTCGTGGGTGCTCCCTTAACTACAGTAGCAGAATCAGAATTTTCATTAAGGGTTTCAAAATAATAATAAAAAAAAAGTGAATACACGAAGAAGCAAAATGATATTTAACATCTATTATATATACATAAAAAAATAATTTTAATCATGTATAAACAGTGTAATTTTTCGTCAATAAACTCCCTTGACCCTACTGGCTTCGCCCCCGCTTAGCTATCAATTATCACAAAATATAAGTGCACAAATTTAACACTTGTCATTAAGATGACAATCATATTTGAACGATATATTGTAAAAATATTCAATAAGAAATCAATTATCATGGATAAAGGAAAAAAGGAAAAGATTTTTTTGTATACACTCTTTTTTGGGAAAAGTAGCAAAAAAGCAACGAGTGAAAGAGAAAAAAAGAACAATCAACATTGGGAGTTAGGGAGAAAAAAAAAAGTCTAAGCTGAGTGGGACTTGAACTCTAGCACAAAAGCAACAAAACAACCTTAAGCACCCGCAGACAGCTACTTCACCAAGCTAACCATTTATTATGTCGATGCTTACTGTTTATATATATAATATTAGTGGATGCTCGACCACCCGATCGACATATATTTTTCAGATCCAATAGAAGAGCTCTGACATTAGCAATATATGGTTGAGAGGGTCGAGAGAGAGCATCAGAAGAGGACTAGGCCCACTGGTTCAGAAGAAGAGTTTCAGGATGGTCACAAATCCTGATATTTTGACAGCTCTATGTGGATTAGCTCCTGTCTACCTGACAAAAACTTCATTATATAGACATGCTTTTGAGATTGAACTCTACAATTATGGTATTAGTAATATAATTAATCCTAAATTATGTTAATGTATAAATTTAATTCTAATCTAATTATGATCTACACCTACACCTTATCTCTATTATCCCTCTCAAGCTGGACATTGATAATGATACAATTCTAAGATTGTTTCAGAATTCATGTAAAGATTATTGTTTGATGGTTCATTGATTGTTAGTGCGAAAAGTTTTTGTGGAGTTTAATATTGAGATTGATAGGAATAGTTTCACCTATAAAAACAAGAGGTTTAATTTTCTAGCATGAATTTGCTTGTGTTTGAGAGTTTAATTTTCTCATTATTTTGAAAATCATATTACCTCTCAAATTGTCCATCAATGGTGTACATGTTGAACTGGGTCCGAATTTTCCTTGTGTTTTTGAGATTGGAAAGACATGACTTGATCAACATGATCTTTATTCTCACAATTTTCTTTTCTTATATCATATTCTTTCAGTGCATTAATAAACTAAGTGAAGATTGAATATGAAGTCTTGCCTAACATAACAGTCTTCAAAGTTTTGTATTTGTTTTCAAGACTTTTATTCAAAGTTTATAACATTTCTATCTTCGTCTAACGGCTTGGGTATATAGTGATGAGACTATCAAAAATTTCCTTGAATTCTTTTGTGTATTTCTTTACGGATTTTGACCCCATCTTGGTACTTTATATTTTTTGCGTAAATTTAATTAAATTCTTTTCTCTTGCTAGTTTGTAGGTAATTGTCCTCACGACTCTCCCAAATTTATTTGGTTGAAGTGCAGCCAATAATAAGGAATATTTACTCTTCAATTATGGATCCAGTTAGTCAACTTCTCACCAAGAAGCATTTTCTTCTCATTCTATAAACTTAAAGTTGACGTTTTCTTCATCATCAAGCTGTAGGGTCTGCATCAAATGACTTATTTAGATTCTCTAAACGAGATAATTTGAGAATTTCAATTTAATTGGACATATATAGCTACGAATTGATAGGAAGATCCTGGTTAAAGACAAAGAAAAAGAGAGTGGAGGAAGATGAATTGTTCATTAAAGAACGTGGAACATGATTTAGGAATTAGGATACAAAATAATCTAACTAGGTTAGAACAAAAGCTCTAATACCATAAAAAAAATTATAAAATAATATTGAGTGTAAAAATACAACTCTTTATATTTTCTCTTATTGCTCTCTCTACGTGATTCATGAGGCAGTAACTTCATTATATAGTCATGCCTTCTCCATTTAGATTGAGATTGGACTTAATTACTGTCCTAAACTGTGTCAATATTTAAATGCCAATCTTGAACTAGTTAGGCTTTACACCTACACATTCTCCCTATCACATATAGTGCACTTTGTGTATGTATGAAGTTGGCCCAATCTCTGTCAGCAAAAAATTACAATATATATATAACATTAAAATTATTTTTGATATATACATAATATGTAGATGTATGTGTTTTTTTTAAAGCCTTTTATTAAAATTTTTGGCTCTAACATTGCCCACAATATCTTGCAAGCTGTAGCTTGAGTAGATTGTTTTAAGCTAAGTTTGAATTATTGGACAGCTCATGACAAAGAAAGAAAAAGAAAACAAGCACATTAAACCAAAAAATAAGTACAGTAATAATTGAAAAAGTATATATATCAAATGGCTTATGGCCATGATATGCATGCATTCACTAAAAGAAAAATGAGATACGTACTACTTCCCTGTCCTCACATTACAAGTGCATGTAATCCTACTTGATGATTTTGACAAATCATCAATTTAATTTTGAAAAATATAATAGTAGAAAAGATATTTTAAGCGTCCGAATATATATTAATATTTTGTTGAAGTTAAAAAGAAAGTACTATTTGAAGTTGATAATATTATCATAGTGTATAGTGATCAACTGCACAAAAGTCACTAAGTTGGTTATGTACCTTCATTGACCCATTTGACACAAAAGGGTCATGTTCAGTTAAGGAAATCTCATGGAAGCGAGCTTTCAGAAACTGGAGACCATTTTGACGACGACATTCTTCTGTATCATGACCTTGCATGTCTGAGTGACAGGTACAACGTTTAACTGGATCAAAATAGTAAAACATAAATATGTCATTTTAGATGAATTATACTACGTTCTAAAACTTAAATTGATAATTTTTCGATATTAGATGAATTTTTTACGACAAGTACAAAGTTTAGATTAAAATTATCAATAGGATTCTACCTGATCAATACCTCGATCGAACCGTATATTCGCCCCAAATGAAAATCTAATGTATAGTTGCATGCCATAATTTTTATTGGGGTAATGTAGAAGTTTAATTACACGCTTATTTTATAGCAAGGATTTGGTGATATTTATGTACTACGTTGATACATAAAGAGTGTTTAAATTGACTTATTTTTGAAAAAAATACATAAAATAAATCATAAATTAAACTAATTACATCAAAATACTCCCTTCAATACTAACTCCTAAAATACTCACTCGCTTGAAAATAATTACCCGAGACACCCCTCTCCCCTAAAAGTTTTTCTTTAGAAATATCGGCGCCTTCAATTTCTTTGTTCGGTCAAATATTGCGGCTAGCATAAGTAAAAGTAATTAATTATGGAACCTTTCTTTCTTCTTCTGAAATTGCTTCCTTTTCTTTTTTTTTCGTCTACTTTCTCTTAATCCGTGTTGCCTTTTTTTTGTTTAACTTCTTTTAAATATTTGTCTCTTTTCATATGTTTTCTTTTTTAAAAAAAATAAAAAATAAAATGCAAAATTTAAAAAATAAACTTATTGTTTTTAGATAAATAAAATCAAATAATTAGACTATAATAAAAAATAAAAAAAATACAAAAATTCACTAGCTTATTTATTTTTTATTTTCTCTTATTTGCTTCTTTTTGTTTTGTTTTGTTTTGTTTTGTTTTTATCTTTTGTTTTTTATTAGATTATCTTCTTTTTCTTATCAATTTTTTTAAAAGATAAAATAAATATAGTAATTAATTATTTTTTGAATAATAAAAATACAAAAATAAATAAATAATTAGACTACAATAAGAAGTAATTAAAAAGGAATAAAATTTAAACTAGTAAAAATAAATAAGAAAAATAATAAAGTCTACTAGCTTGTTTATTAAAATTTATATTAATAAAAAATATATTTTTATAGTTTATTTTAATTTTGCAAATGAAAATAAAAGATATACTCCGATCGTATTAGTTTGTTTGTCATGTTTTAATTTGCCATATAGTTTAAAAAGTAAAGAAGACTTTGAAATTTTGAAGTCTATTAAAGGATTAAAACATACCTTAATGATACCACGTCAGTATATAGATATACTATAATAGTATCATAGAGGTCTCACTAAGGATTAAAGTAGGCATCAATGATATCACGATGGTATATAAATATATTGTGATGGTATCATTCAGGCCTGAAGCAAACCTCAATGATACCATGATGGTATATGAATATACCGTGATGGTATCATGAAGGATTGAGAAGTGTCTTATTGAACGATTGAATTAGTCCTCCATGATCCGATTCCAGTAAATAGATATATTGTGATAGTATACTGAGTAGTGTCTCATTAAAGGACTAAAATAGTTATCCATGATACCATGACATATATAGATATGTTTTGATGGTATCATAGAGAAATCGAGAACTGTCTCATTGATGGATGATACCATTTCAGTATATAAATATACTATGGTGGCTTATTAAGGAGTGTCTCATTGAAGGACTGAAACAGTCCTCCATGATACCATGTCAGTATATAGATATACGATGATGGTATCATACAGGTCTCACTAAGGACTGAAGCAGACATCAATGATACCTCAGCAATATATAGATATACGGTGATGGTATCATTGAGGCTTGAAGCAAACCTCAATGATAACATTATAGTATATGAATATATTGTGATGGTATCATGAAGGATTGAGAAGTCTGCTATTGAAGGATGAAAGTAGTCCCCCACGATATCATGATAGTATATCAATATACTATGATGGTATCATGGAGGATTGAGGAGTGTCTTATTGAAGGATAATATCATTTCAGTATATAAATATATTGTGATGGTATCATGGAGGGACTGAAGAGTGCCTTATTAAAGGATTAAAATAATCCTCCATGATACCATATCAGTATATAAATACAGTGATGGTATACTGAGAAGTGTCTCGTTGAAGGATTGAAGCAGTTCTCCACGATACTATGCTAGTATCTAGATATACTGTGATGGTATATTAAGGAATATTTCAATGAAGGACTGAAGCAATTTTTCATGATACTATGCCAGCATATAGATATATTGTGATGGTATCATGGAAGACCCGAAAGTATCAGAGTGAAGGACGGAAGCAGATCTCAATGAGTGTGAATAAAATTAGATTGTGAAAAAAAATAAAAGAAAAAAAATTTAAAAAAAAATAAAAAATAAAAAAAAAAA